>WMED01027455.1:0-10623 GCA_019650415.1 Pipa parva | reverse complement strand
GTGACAAACATGCAAAAAAACAGGAAATGAGGAAGGGGGCAAACACTTTATCACACCACTATAAATGCTATTTGCCATGCATAACAAAAGCTTTATTTCTGCACATTAGCATAAATATGCCAGAACAATAATTCTACTTCCTACACACAATGCATTCTCCACCCAAAATATCCCCACCTTATTTAAAAGAGATAAAAATAGTCTGCTGTAACCAGATGAAAAATGCTGCACACGATGTTAATTTATACAGAAAATACAACAGAGGGCAAAACATTGTTTTATTTGTTTTGTTTTTTACCACTATATACTTGCAAATAGCTTTAGGCAGCTTACTTACTGTTATAATGTCTGCATATTCACATTTACAGGTAGGGTGAGAGAGAGATTTGGATTGTATGTTTTTGCCACTATATGCTGAAGTTTAATGTAAACGGGTGGTAGGGAGGAACTCATTGTCATTAACTATTCATATACTTTTCTAAAATTTGTAATGCTTATTAGTAACTTTTAATGTAATGGGACAATCATTTGTTTTGAAAAAAAAAAAGAGGAACCTTGTTGAACTCACAATCATAATACTAAGAACTTTCCATGTTTGGTTTTTAACCTTTAGTGCAAACACTGCTGTATAAACTGAGAATTAACTAAACCTAATCTATTTAGGCATTTCCATGAGCGTACAGACAGTTTGTACAATTTGTACATCTATATTCTACATTGCAACTGTTAAACCAGCTGTATAATCAAAGGTATCAGTGCAGTTATTTACTCCTCAAGCGATTTTCCAGCCTTAACCAACACTTTCAGGTGTCACTTTTTTGGATGTTTATATTTTCTGCTTAATCTGATCTTCTGCCCGGAAGCAGATCTAATAAGGAGAAGGTATATACCAAATGATTTTTTTTAAACACTTAAGAGATGATTATTTACTGTGCATAACCTAAAAGGCAACTGGTTAAAGCAAAACTGGAAAACCCTTCTTAGTTACCACTCATTATAACCCATCTTAATTCCTAGGGATTAACAAACAAAATTGTGCCAGGCAAAAAAACAATAGATAGATGTAATAACTAATTACAGGTTTTCATAATATTCAGATGTGAAATCAGATATTCTCAATTATATATTGTCTAATGTGTTTGGTAAAATCAAAACATTTTATTGTTACACTGGAAAAAGATTTTAAAAAATGATTATAGAAAAGCTCCCCCCCCCCTTGCAAAATTTGGGGTGATGTTCAGTCTTGGAAATGTACCAATGTAGACAAACAATCTTTACTTAGTGGCCTTATCCTATAACCAGTTATGGTACAGCCATGTTTCTATGTGATCTGCGAGCATATTACTGAATACCTTGCCCAAAAAACTTGTACCTTTTTTTTTTTTTTTTAACTGATCTTTTATTAAAAAAAAGCGTATAGATAGTGTACTTTTATTATAAAAGTTACCACATTGGCATATTTTGGGGACTTGTGCTCCAGTCCTAAACCCATATGTTGAGTGAGATACTCTTTAGAGTATCATGTTAAATTTGCAAGATTATCAAGAGGGTACCTCGAAATGTATTTTTCTCATAGAAACACAACTGCCAGTTGTACTTTTATAGAGCAGGAAAGGATATGCTTTCTGTACTTAAGACTGTGTTGGAAAGAAGTGTGGATATGAAAAATAGTGCCTATGATTTATTTATGTTTCTGTATTAAAGGAATTTTGGAATGTGGATTATTTTTGTGCCAATGCTTAAATTGTCCTTTGTATGTAAACAAGCAGGTTTACTGTATAATAGCCTGCTTCCAAAGTTATTTAAATTTTTGTATGTGTGTTTAAAAAAAAGTATACATTGTAAAAATACAGATTTTCTTAACAACAGTTGCATTTCTGCGTTTTATTTCTAATTTTATAATTGGTTGCTTTTTAGGGTCTATTTTCAACTTTTGGATTATGGATTCCCGTAGCATATGGCATTATGTGGGAAAGTTGCATCACAGCACATCTTGACAAATTGGCACATTAAAGCATACCGTGATGGTATATGAATGAAATGAAAGATGCACAATTTGTGAGAATTCAGTAAATCAGTAGAAGGTAACATTTGTGAAATAAGCAAAGTTGTCCTGAAATTGTATGGGACCTTTAACACTTTTATAAGTATGCCCATAATCTCATTTTACACTGCCTGGCACATCTCATACATTTCCCCATTCGCTTGCCTGGAAACTTCTGAGATGTTGTACCCCAGAGGTGAACCTCTGGGGTGTCAGCATAAAGGGGCCCTAATGTTGCCACTTGTCACATTGGGGTTGAGCTACATGCTTATATTTAAATTGGGTGTGATTTCATAGAAATGGGGCAGAGTTAGAAAGTGATAGGGCTAGCCATACATGACCCAGACATGGAGGATTTAAGGGTTTCCCTGGTGATCTGATGTATGCTTTTAAAACAAGGAGTTTCCAGGTGGACCAGGCAAGTTCCCTAAGATATCCATTGGGTTTTAAAAAGTAGAACTAGTCCGTGTACATTTGGAGGGGAATTCACGATAGTGTGAAGTGAGGTGCGGAGTCTTTGCCTCACTTCACACTGACTGATATGCACTCGCTGATGTCCTGCATGCGGACATCAGCGAGCGCTTTAAAGGGATTCCAGTCTCGGCGAGGCAACTCTTTTGCTCTCGCCGAGACTGGAATCCCTTTAATGCGCTCGCTGATGTCCACGTGCAGGACTTTAGCAAGCGCATATCAGTCAATGCGAAGACTCCGCACCTCACTTCTCACTATCGTGAATTCCCCCCTTGGTGTCATTACATTACCTTCTAAATAAATAATAACATAAGGATTGGAAAAACCCTTTTAATAGATGGGGTGAACACAGGCTGCCAGTTGCTTCATTGCACAGAAGTAAGTTTACAGAAGATGTAAGCTTATACAAAAAATAAATATTCACAAAACAGCTATTTTCATGTATAATATCCCAAACATAAAGGAACACTATCACATACAAATGTAACCTGCTATAAAATAAGTGTATTATTGGTTTTGCTATAGTACTTGTATTTCAGAGACGTAACACTCTACAAAAATGTTTTTATTAAGAAGCTGAGAGACAAGCTGCCCCCAAGCAACAAACTAGTGAAAAGACGACATAGACAGCAACACTCTGCTGCAGGGGGTGGAATGTGAGACAATGTTACAGTTGTGATACTTTGTTGTACTTTGTACAAGAAACAGGTGGAAATGATAAGAACACCGCATGAAGGTATAAACATCAAATGACACAGAATACTACAACACCTTCATGGAAGAATCATTTCACTTACACTTTACAAAGTTGGACGGTTAATGTTAGTTTTATAAGATCCTGAGCAAAACAGCGGGTAGGTGCGGAACAGCAACCAGTAGCAGCAAGTCCGTCCCATCTAAACACTTAACTAATTGGTGCATGTGTGACTATTGGCTGCTGCTGGCCAGCGATTTGCATGAGCAGAGAGGGAGTGTCTCTGTTACAAGCACCAGGAACTAAATGACTGCGGTTGCATCGGGATTAAACTACAAGTACCAAGGAAATGAAAGCATCACACACAAGGCAGGAGCGCGCTGCTGGCTTCTATACAGCAAGCCTCTGTAACGGCGAGGCGGGGCGACCCGGCATTTTGCTTTCATAGCCCGGTCCGGGTTGTGACCCACCATTTGGGAAATGCTGGTCTAAACCACTTATAGGAGGCAGCCATTTTCATTTAAACTTCCCTCCATTTTGTCGACTCGGTCTTTAACATTCCCGTCTCAACTGTCAGCATCAAACAGCAATCCTGATTAATTAGGATGTACAGGGTCCCTGTAATTGGCTGATGTAAGGAAGGAGGTGGGGTTAGATACGTAGACAAAGTTGCCTTGCTCCCTTTCTTAAAATGTTGGTCTCTCTGATTACGCATGCACACATAAATACACATATGTATAAATATGCATACATATACTAGTACCGGTGAAATTTATTAAAGTCAGAAAGACCGCTCTGGGTGTTTCCGACTTTACTGAGAGAAATCTCGTTTTGTTCTCCCAAGATTTCTTACAAGATCGAGTTTTTCAATCTCGAGTTTTTGAATTTTTTTCTGTGGAAAGATAGCCATATTTTACATTAGTAGCATGGCTACCTTTCCATTGGAAATATTGAAAAATTGGGATCAAAAAACTCGATCTGGAGATCTCAAAAGAAACCTCATGAGAACAAAACTAAATTTCTGTAGGTAAAGTCGGAAAGACCCAGAGTGGTCTTTCCGACTTTAGTAAATTTCGCGTAAAACAGCAAAGTAAAATAGTTTTTTTTTTTTTTTGTTTATTTTATCCCAGAGATGCAAAAACATAATAGCTATCATACCTTTGTGCGCACCTATGCATATTTGGTATCATTGTGTTCAGAAGGCATTGCTCTTTCTAATTTAGTATTATTTTTGGGGTTTCAAGTTGATATGTGAAAGAAATACTGTTTTTACTGCATTTTTATAAATTTTTCAGAAAATCTGTGAATTTCAATTAGGGCTTGCATCCACAGCAACATGCCTGGTACACCTAGGTAGCTATGGGTGTGTACTTTTAGTGGATATATACTGTATTGGGGGTATTTCCAAGGTAAAGGGTTGTTTTGACTAATAAATTGCAAGGGTGGGAACTTGGGCTGCAGCAGTCAGATTTTCAGTGAAAAATATACTTGAATGTATACTTCACTTTGACAGGTTTGACAACCATACCTTTGCACGCACCTACGCATATTGGGTATCGTGTTCAGGAGGCACTGGTCTTTCAGATTTAGTTTTTTTTTTTGTGGTTTCAAGTTGATAGGTAAAAGAAATTCTCTTTTTACCCTGCATTTTTATTAATGTTTCAGCAAATTTTAATGGAGCTTGCATCCACAGCAACATACCTGGTACACCTAGACAGCTGAGGGTGTGTACTTTTGGAAGATATATACTTTGTTGGGGTTTTCTCAAGGTAAAGTGTTGTTTTGCCTGAAAAACTGCAAGGTGGGCAATTGGGCTGCAGCAGTCAGATTTTCAATCAAAATTACCCTTGCGCTCATGCTTCAATTTGGGGTGTTTGGAAACCATATCTTGGAGCGCACCTACACACATTGGGTATCGTTCTGTTCAAGAGGCATTGCTCTTTCAGACTTAGTATGATTTTTGAAGCGACACGTTGATCTGTGAAAGAAATGCTGTTTTTATTCTGCATTTTTAACATTTTCTTCAGGAAATCGAACATTTTGTTCAGAAAATTAGTGAATTTCTTGAGTGCTTGTGTAGCGATAAGGGGGGCACTTGCTGGGCACTATCAACACCCCAAAAGTTAACTCCTGTCACGTGACTGTTAACCCCGGTGGCACCAGCTAAGGACTCCATATCACTAACCAAAAAAAAGTTTGTAATTATTCAACCCAGGTGTAGGAATTTTTACCTTAGACCTGTATGCTTCAAATGGGAGTCATCAGTCCTGAACTCCTGGTGACCTTCAATTCCGAGTAATAAATGTACAGAGACAGTGGAGGTAACGTTGCAGGCAAAACTTTACTGAAAAAATGATTTCAAACAATTTCAACATCACAACAAATTCTCTTAATTGAATAAGATTTCTTTAGCTGCCCCAGGAAGTCCACACATTATTCAGATGAATGAAGTACTCAATGTTCCAAAAGTAAAGTTCAGTCCTGGCCTAACTGGCCCTTCACTCTCTCAAGAGTGGAACATAGATCTTCTCACATAGTAGGTAGCAGCAGTCCTGCCTCCCATAGAACCCAGTTTCCTGACACAGAGTTCTTATATAGACTTTCCTGAGGCAGCAACTATTTCCCAACTTATTTAAAGGCACACACATTTTTAGAACCAAAACACGCTTTACATACACATAAACACTCTAGCAGGGGTGGTTCTGGCCCTATGGGCGCCCTGGACAAACCGCCCCTACACGCCCCCCCCCCACCCGGCGTCCCCCACTCACCTCCTCCAGCGTTCCAGCGACACTCCTCCTCTGAGAGCCGCTCCACAATGAGGTAAGTGGAATGCAACCTCATTGTGGGGCGGCGCTCAGAGGAGGAGCATTTGCAGTTAAGTTTGCGGTGGGCGACAGCGCCCCTCAAATAGATTGCGCCCTTGGCGGTCGCCCACATCGCCCAGCGCTAGAACTGCTGAACTGTTTGCTTGGTAATTTGCTCATATCAAATCTTATGCCAGAACCAGCCGGTTCTTAAACTAGCAACCCTAACATTAAAGGGAAAATAGTTTGCTTTGCAAATGGAGAATATTTTTAGTAATGCCCTTCTGGGTCATTACACTTGCATCCACAAAACTGTACCCTTAGCAACAAGCCTGGTATGCCTGAATAGGTGAAGGTTTGTACTTTCAAAAAGTATATACTTTGTGGGGTTATTTATAAGGTAAAAGGTTGTTTCTTGAGAAAAACTACAAGGTGTGCATATTATTTTTTTTCTAAAATATTGTAATGCACTCATTTCAGTTAGGAGTGTCTCCAGGGCAGGAAAGGGTGTTTAGTAAGATATATGTTGCATCACTGTGATCAGGAGGAGCAGGGATTTTACAATCACTATTAGTTTCCCAGAGAAATCTACTTTTTCTATAAAAATATAGGCACCAATTTAAAGAAACTATCATTCTTTTTTTAATTTATTGCACATATTTCACCCAAAATAATGAACCAAAGAAAAAATTGCAGACAAGACATTGTATGTGAAAGTTCAATGTCTGTTGAAAAAAAAAGTTTCCTGGAAATCACCTTGCTTTCTGTGCAAAAATCTTAGTTAAACACATAGGGTTAATTATTAAAGGGCGAACGCTAAATGCTCAAATTCGCGTCCTTTCGTGATTTCTCCAACACTGCTTATTTAACAAACTCTGCTATGTGACAAATTCGACACCAGTTCTGATGCTTATGATAGTCTCGGACTTACGGAGCTCTTCACCTGTTGTGTGCGTGCACAGGTAATTCAGATGCTCAGCATGCGACGGAGTCTGTCAATGGAGTGGATTCTGCAGGGAGTACTGCTCCACATTCACCTGTTTGCATGCGCCAGATCAAAGTGGCGAATTGTCAGGTTTGATGGCAGGGCTTCAGTGTTGTGTAAGGTGACTATTTGTTCAAAAGTAAAAATGGCGACTGCGACTAAATTATTCTACTACTAAACATGAACTAGGCACAAGGTGACATTTAAAAATAAGTGTTTTTCATTTATATACAGTTAGTGGGATATGATGAGACTGACGTCCCTGCCCTTCACTTGTCAAATTCGCCTCACTCTGCATGACTTCTAATTCCACCATTGTCCGACTTGACTAAGCCGCATTGTGCATGCGACTGCTGCTGTCCGCTGCTTCATAAATAATACATTTATATGAGTCTTCACATTTTAATGAATAACCCCCTGTGTGCAAAATTCTTAAAAACAGCTTGGCAAAATGTAGTGAACAAAAAAAATCGTCTGGCAGTTAAAGGGTTAAACGAACATTTTTTTTCCCTCCCTTTCTTCCCTTTGGTTTCGCAGCATTATTTGATTATTGCTAAGAAGTGTTCTTGCCCATTATTATCAAAATAAATAAAACATAAAAACAAATGAGGGTAAAATCTTAGAGACTGCACAGAAAATCATGCTTCATAACACAATAACCTATGTATCCACTAGAGGGTAACATTTAACCAGTGCATCTGTTTTAGCAATAAGGAGCAATTGCAAATTTTATCTTGCTGCTGCGCAAACACAGCCATGCTATTTGTTGTTTGTGATTTTACTAGTTTCCTACGACTCCAGTTTCTATCACTTCCCAGATATGGATCTGATAGCATTGCCTGGTAACCCACCTGTTCAAATGATGGAAATCTGCAATTTAACAGAAACCAGCATCTCCACATTAACAAGGCAGTATTTATCAATGGGCAAAGTCAGTGAAAATGAAATCCCCAAGATAACAAGGAAAACTAAGCTCTCAAAATGATATCACAAAGCAAGGAGGCAGAAGGTGGCAAAAGAAAGACCCCTACCCCTCCCAGTTTCTTTTCCCAGAGTTCCTTTCCCCCAGTCTCCTGATAGCATGCCCCTGGAATGGATGTCACAAGTGCACAACCAATCGGGAGGATTGGGTGTTGCGCCAGTGATGCAACTAATGATGTCACTGATGTTCACCATATCAGTAAAGATGTCACTGCCACAGGCTAACTACACCTCTGGTTATGTGTAAAGACAGGAGTTAGTGGTATGCTATGTAAGAACAAGGGCATTCTAGGGCATTCTTTTTATAATAAGCTTCAAAAGGCTGTATCATTTTATCTAAAAACAAGCATGCAGTACAAGCTTTCTGCCCCTATCCTTGGCAGGTGAGAAGATAATAATCCAGCCACAATGGATTATTATAATTTAGTGCATCCAAACCTTTTTACTCTGTAACATCCTTGGAATTCTCCCATGGTTACAGACTACAAACATTGTATCAGATCCATTGTGGATTTGATTTTTCGTTTAGAGGGTCATGGATCATCAGCTAAATAAATCTGTGGCTTGATTTTTTTCATTAGAATAAATTTTCATGATTATCGTTTTAAGCCCTGTACTAACATTCTTCCAATTTACACTAACAACCAGAGGACTATTTAAATGTTTAAAATTACAAAAACGTTAACAAGAAGAATCAGTTTGAGATTGGTTTTCATTTTTTATTACGCTAGCCAGCACCAGATTCTCCTATTGGCAGATTTTTTATTACGCTAGCCAGCACCAGATTCTCCTATTGGCAGATTTTTTATTACGCTAGCCAGCACCAGATTCTCCTATTGGCAGATGGGAGGCCTATGCCGATAGGCAGCACAGAAGGAAGGGAGACTTTTTTTTAGGAAAGTACATGGGGAGGATCTGGGGTTAAATGAAGTAAATTAATGTAAGAATTCACCCAGCATTCTGTGCATATAGGCTCCTGGGATGTAGAATAATGAACCTTGATTGGTTACTATGGCTTACTAGATCTCAGTAAATAACTGTGCCAATTGATACATTCTAATGATTGTGGGAAAACCAAATAATATTGGAGCTTCTAAACAACATTTGTTCCTCTAAGACTGAAGCTTTCTAGGGGTCTGTAATAGAATAACTCAGTAGGAAACAAAGCCTAATCTGAAAAATATATATATATATAACAAAAATGTTTGTTCTATTGGAAATGGTAAAAAGCACCGACACACGACTGTCTACAGTTTAATTCATTACTGTACTATAAAATGAACTTCCAGCATTTTACTTGCCTCGCTAGACATAACGTCATGCTCTGCTTTATATTCATCTCGCAACACATCACAGTGAGGTAAGTCTGTCCCTCAAGGTGGAAATTAAATCTCTCTGAGAACAGATCCTAATCATTCCAATCCCAATATTACGTACACAATAAGAGAGAACAGAGTGTAAAGCCTTCTAATGCATCTGTGGCTGGTGAGATATTGGTTTGATTATGTATTTTTTATACTTGGATGATGAGGTTTCACTTTTCATTTCCTTTTTTTGGTCTCTGTGAAGTGAAAAAATAAACTGAGGCATAATTTGATTTCTTTTGCAATGCCTGGTTAATATTTTAATGCATTAGTAACCTGTGTTCTTGTCATCATTATTCAGGGACACTGGGCAGGGGCATTATTAGGCTTGTAATGACATGGCACATGCCCTAGACTTCCTGTATGTTCAACATATAACAACACCCTCCAAGCACTTCACTTGTTCTAGTAAGGATATAACATGCAGGTGCTTGCAAGCTAGCCAATGCACCAATGATGTACCTATAGGGGTCTTTGCAGCCATAGAGAAGGAATGTGGGAAGTCCGAGGGAGGGGGCTTGGTGCAGAACCTGCCCTGGGGCCCCAAGGTATTTAGTTATGCCACTGCCATTCACTACTATACAGGAAAAAAATGCACTACGCTGCCACACTGAAATAGATACCAGTTTAAAGTGACTTCACCAGATAATGCACACCATATCAGGGGTACACTCCCCATTCTCACATAACTGGGCTGCCGACATTTATTGTTATACTCTTTTACAGAGGGCTGGGACAAATGTAAGATTATGGGGGAGTTATTCTTATAATAAGAACATATATGAAAAAGATGTCACAAAGGAAATATATCTACAGCATGTATGTATGTATGTACTGTATGTATGTACTGTATGTATGTACAGTATGTATGTATGTACTGTATGTATGTACTGTATGTATGTATGTACTGTATGTATATACAGTATGTATGCATGTACTGTATGTATGTACTGTATGTATGTACAGTACGTATGTATGTACTGTATGTATGTACTGTATGTATGTATGTACTGTATGTATATACAGTACGTATGCATGTACTATATGTATGTATGTATGTACTGTATGTATGTATGTATGTACAGTACGTATGTATGTACTGTATGTATGTATGTACTGTATGTATGTACTGTATGTATATACAGTACGTATGCATGTACTATATGTATGTATGTATGTACAGTACGTATGCATGTACTATATGTATGTATGTATGTATGTACTGTATGTATGTACTGTATGTATGTACAGTACGTATGTATGTACTGTATGTATGT
>WMED01027454.1:0-10623 GCA_019650415.1 Pipa parva | reverse complement strand
TCAAATATATCTTAAATGAAAACGGGTAATCCCTTAATCAATACACAACCTAGAGCCTGTAAAAAGCATGCTTCGTATTTAATACCTTTGATGCAGAGTTGAAATTAAGTTAGATATGCACTGCCATTTTTAGATTGTTTTTACAAATAAAAATAAATTCACATACTTTCATCTAAAAAGACATTTTGATATTGTCTAAAAACAAAAGGCATTCAAGCAGGTAATTCCATTATATATATTAACACACACAATGGCAGTAGGCATGTACTGTGAGGAAGCATTTGGTCAGAACACACCTGCATCAATGTTTTCCAATATGACAGCTTCATAGTAGTTGTGTACAAAGGCAATTTCCTTTCCCATGCCTTCAATGTCAATTATTACTAGGCCTGTAACTGTATTGGATGGAACACCCAGATCTGAAGCTTTGATTTGGAGAGCAATACTACCCGTTAGTTCAGCAGGGAGAGATGTTTTGAGTTTGACTTCACCTGTTTCTTGTATAATGTAAAAGAAAGGTTCAGGCTTTGAAAAATGAAACACCACCGTGCCATTCACACCCAAGTCCATGTCACTTGCCTGTATAGTGGCTACTGATTCATTCACCAATATACTAGAAGATATATGAATATAAAGAGGGTTTTCAGCAAAAACAGGGCTGTTATCATTTACATCTTCAATGTAAACAAGTACTTTTACATTGCTAGTTTTTGGACCATGCAAGCTGCAGTCCCTTGCCTGTACCCTAAATACATACTGGTGTTTCAGTTCTCGGTCTAAGAGTCTTCTGGTTGTAACAGTTCCAGTAGTACTGTTGATGGTAAAAACACCTTGAGTGTCATCAATTAAAGAATACATAACCTCCCCATTTAAGCCTTCATCTGCATCTGAAGCATGAAGCGTAAGAACAGCAGACCCAATCTTCAAGTCTTCTCTTACAGATGTGCGGTACTGGCTTTTAGAAAATGTAGGTGGATTATCATTTTTGTCCAAGACTATAATGCGTAGCTTGGCTATGGTGCTTCTGTGAGGGCTGCCAAGGTCGTGGCATTCCACAATAATGGTAAAATTGCTGACATCCTCTCTATCTAAACTGCGGGTGGCCCATACTTCTCCTGATGTGTTATTGATGGCAAAATATCCACCTATATTTCCACCTTTTAAAAAAAGACATACAATAAAAACTGTTATTGAAAGGAATGTAACTGAAAATACATATCATCATGGTTATATCATACACAATGTCCTATTTCTAATAACATGATCTATTTCTGCTCGTCTAGCTATAGCAAAGAGTCTTTGGCATATACCTGTTTCCAGTTTGAACTAAAGCCTTCATTTAATTTAAATCAGTGGGTGGTACTGACAGTCAGCAAATATGGAATGTCTTCTCCATCAGATTGAAATGACTTTGGCAGATGTCTCTTTCTTTTTGAAATCTACGCACCTTATAAAATGTCTGTCTCCACATGCTCTGTATCAAAACAATGTTTTGTAGCACATTTTCAACTCCTACAATGATTTTATTGAGCTCCAATTTTAATAAATTCAGTATTCTCCCATTTGCAAAGCCATTTCCATGAAATAAAATTAAAAAAATGTTGACGACTAAGGAATAACAGTTTAAAGGAGTACTACCAAAACAGTTTATCGAAACAATAAGAATATGTAAATTACTTAACAGTAATTGTGATTGCTTAAGGGATGTTTTGTCTCTTTCTTTACCAGTAGATACAGTAGATAAACATTCTATAATAATATCTTATTTCATTGTTTTAATAGCCCGGGAAGCTTAGCAGCAGATCATTTCAGATAAGAGACCTCTACAAAGGCATGTTACATTTAAATATTAATTCAGTGAAAGTGCAAATCTTCAGTAACAAAAATCAGTAGGCTATTTTTGATTGCAAAAAAAATTAATCAGGACCATTGAAAAAGGAAATAATTTAGAATATTAATTCCCTAACTTATCTTTTAAATTGTCCTAATAATAAAATAAAATTGTTTATTTCTTAAAGCCTAGAGCAGGGGTCGGCAACCTTTTGGGCTGAGGGAGCCATATACATGCGGCTCCCTTAGCCCTTTTGAATCCAGAGCCGCTGACGTCACATGCGGCTCTGGATTGGCTAGCAATCCGGTCTCGCGGTGACGTCAGCGGCTCCTGATTGGCTAGTGATCCGGAAACAAGTGACATCAATGGCTCTGGTTTGGCTAGCAACCCGGAAGCGCTGAGATAGATTTCTCTCTACAGCGCTTGTCGGTACACTGTAATGAGTGGTGCTTGCACCGCTCTTTACAGTGAAAGAGCCAGATATGGACATCAAAAGAGCCATATTTGGCTCAAGAGCCATAGGTTGCTAATCCCTGGCCTAGAGTTTCTTTTTAGCAAAGGTTTATGCTTTTCTAAGTAACTGAAAACAATAATGAACTTGCAGGTCTTCACTTTCACAAAAATTTTAAAAGACAACTTCTTACTGTTTAATAATATGCATACTTTCCAGTTTTTATTCAGTATAAACAAATCATTAGCAGATATGGCCATGTATTCAAAAGAAACTTTATGCACATTGGGACACAGATGTTAACATAAAGAAGTGATGCAATGGTAATAATACTCAGGGGGTTATTCTCTAAAGTTGAAATTGTTGGCAAAGGTGTGAATTCGCCAGATAAAGACAGTCGCAATAGACTGCTACTGTCGCAGCAGGGCCGGTTCTACAGATGGGCGATGTGGGCGACTGCTCAGGGCGCAATCTATTTGAGGGGAGCTGTCACCCACATTGCCCATCGATAAACTCACCTCCAACAGCATTCCAGCGACGCACCTCCTGAGGTAAGTTGAATGCGATGACGCTCCTTGGCTGCTTCAGGTCTTGTCGGCTGTATTTGGCATTATTAGAGGAGGTGTGTTGCTGGAACGCTGTTGGAGGTGAGTGGGGGGTGCAGGGCAGGGGGAGGTCAAGGGGCGGTTTGCCCTGGGCGCCAATAGGGCCAGAACCACCCCTGTGTCACAGTCATGTCTTTATAATGAAACTATTTTCGCAGTTGTAACTTTAGTATGGAAATATTGTCACAGTCGCAGTTTTTTTAAAAATTTGTTACAGTCGCAACTTTACAATGGGAGAATTGTTGCAGTCTTGGATTTGCTATGGGAATCCGCTGTTAGAGAATTCAACAGTCAAATTCAGACTTTAGAGAATAACCTCCTCAGTCTGAAAATTATGTATTAACCCCTTTGCTACGGAGCCAGATTACAATCTATTGTCATGGCTGTTGCGCCATACCCGTATGGAGCCAGATAAATCATGGTTCCGTATCATGGCGCAGCGCCATGACACATACGCGGGTGGTGGCTCCGTGTCATGGCGCTGCACCATGACACGCACTCGGATAGTGATGTAACGTAGGAGTTAAGCTAGTTCAAAAGCAGATCAAAACAGGAGGATAGTTAGTAACGGTCAGTTTGGCACTAGGCTCTCTTCTGTCATGAGCCTGGTAAAAGCTGCCTCCCCTGTGTCCAAGACCACTACATGTCTGTTCGAGTCTCATTTATGGAATACTAACTCACACTGTAAGGTGTACATTACATATACAACAAATGAATGTTGGACATAAGTTAATTACTTAAAGGAATCAGAAAGACTCCTATAATACACAGTACACACAGGAAGTGCATGGAACGTTCTGTAAATTATAACTTTATAAATGGCTATGTCTGACATCATTAAAGGTTAAAAAATCCATAATTTTTAGTCATGGATGTTCTGAAACATTATTAAAGTGCCTCATACAATTTTCTGTGATATAATGATAAAAGGAAGGGTTAATTAAACCTTCTGTCTACAAATGATTCTATCTTGTGGTTAATTAACTCATAGTGCATCATGGAAAGGCCAGGCAATAACCTACACAATTTCTAAAATATGGTATTACTGCAGCACAAGTTTAAATTATCACCAATTGGTTTGTCTGCACTAATACCCTGCAGCCTTAGAGGGAAATTCACCATTGAGCGAAGTGAGCTCCAAATCCTTCGGCTCACTTCGCACATGGTGTTATGCGCTCGCTAATGTCCTGCACGCGGACATAAGCGAACACTTTAAAGGGATTCCAGTCTCGGCTAGGCAACTCTTTTTGTCTCGCCGAGACTGGAATCCCTTTAATGCGCTCGCTGATGTCCGCGTGCAGGACATCAGCGAGCGCATAACACCATGTGCGAAGTGAGACGAAGGATTTGGAGCTCACTTCGCTCAATGGTGAATTCCCCCCTTAATCTTTTATAAGGTCACTGAACTCCTCAGTGTCTATTAATATCCCATTACAGAAAGGGGTAAATTATTTTCTATTCACCATAAAATGCATCCCTCTATGCAAGTAGAAATAAAAGAGCAAGAATGTTTTCAACATTATTAGAAATATACTTTTTCCAACTTTGTGCCGTTGAGATGACCATTAATAATTTCTTTCTAAGAGAAGAAATGACATTTCAGTGTCCCTTTAATTATTTCTACATGTATGATAATTAATAATAATAATGAGTTATTAAATAAAATATCCATATACATTACATTAAAAAAAGACAATAAGTAAATGTGTGGCTGGAATTATTCAAAATCTATAAATAATCCAAATGTTCTGCAAACAGTCTACAGTGATGTCAATTTAAACAGCTGTTGGGACTGCAAGCATAATTAGTTACCAGTTATTTGGAAATGAAGGCGCCCATTGTCTCCTGCATCTTTGTCTGCAGCCAGAACTGTGTGCATAATTCCCAGATCTTGGTTCTCTGGCACCTGAATTTCCACGTCAGGAAATAGAATCTCTGGGGTGTGATCGTTTTTGTCCAGTATTGTACATAAAATGGTTGTTGTACTAGAAAGTGAAGGGGATCCACCATCTTCAACAAGAACTGATACAAAGGAAGTAAAAACAAAAGGCTGTAAATCTTTTAAGCAAGTGATTAAACCTTCATTCAAACTACAAGGCTAGTGTGGTTAAGGTAATTTAGAGACATACACTACCATGAAATGAGCTACTTGGAATCATTTACTGAACAAAGGCTAGATAATCGGTTTATAGAACAAGGTTTAAATATCAATACAAATCTGCATATGAAAGAACTGTGGATTGGCATAAAATGCAAATTTGCTCTTGTATAAACTATAAAATTTGCTCTGGTGTAAACAATGAAATCTGTTTTGGTATAAACAAATTATTTCTTGGTATAAACAATCAAGAGGGTGATTAATCAAACTGTAAATTATCCTATAGCCAAATGTGAATTCACCAAACATTCTACTTACTCAGCAAAGGTTATTTGAAGTGGGAAAAGACACTATTCTGGCAACATTATGCCTCAAACATTTAAAAAATGCAGCCAGTAAATGCTATCGCATGAGCAAGGAATTACCTGCACTTTAAATGTAAAGGCAGATGCTGCTATTCATGCTACCACTTTACTTTTCCCAATTCTTAAGTATTGTCAGTGTGGATAATTACAAATAGTTACAATTATGTTTGTATCCTTTATGCTTTTCTTCCTCTATTAGGAACAAAATCAACAACTATCAACAGATTTAAGAAAATAATCGAACTTGCCACAAAAATGTTACTATAGCCACAAAAACGTTACTATAGCCACAAAAACGTTACTATAGCCACGACATGTTCTGAGCAATGCAGGCCCTTTCTTTAGTATGATAATATATAATATTAATGGGCGAAAGTTATTAAAGTCAAAGACCGCTTTGGGTCTTCCTGAGTTTACTGAGAGAAAATCTTGAATTGTTCTCGCGAGATTGCTTTTGAGATTTTGAGATTGAGTTTTTCAATCCCAATTTCTCAAAATTTTTGATGGAAAGATAGCCATGCTATTCATGTAAAATATGGCTACCTTTCCATCAAAAAAAAAAAGTGAAAATTCGAGATCGATCTCTATGCAAAAAGGCACAGTAAAGTTGAGTGAAATGGTACATACAAAGGCACAGTAAAGTACATTTATTGGTGTACAAAAGTAACAAGACATAATGAAGTATAAGTAAGACAAAATTATTGTAACACCAAGAAGTGAAAACAAAGTTAAAAGTCAAGACAATTTACACTTCTGGTGTCTATGCCTACAGTCCAGAGTTTATTCTGAATACATGGCAATGTCGGCTCATGGCATATCATTTTGGTAGCGATGAAACATTGCACATAGATCATTATGCAGAAAGGTATAATGAAAAAAATGTAGCAATCAAACTAATTCACATTGAGAAAAAGGGCACAATATAGTGTAGCAAACAAGCTAAGCATTCAGATATGTGTAGCTGCCATTGTAATTTTAATTTAATGCTTTAAGGTTAACTATATGTCCAGTTTAGTACACACAATGACAACAATGAACAAAGATAGGCTACGGCAGGGAAACCATCATCTAGAATGCAATGACAGGAAAGAGCATGAGTAGTGTTAAGCATGTCGTGGGTATAATAAAAGTTTGTGGCAAGTTCCACACTTCTACTCCTCCATCCATTCTTGTGTTAATGCTGATACACAGTCCGGGGGTTATTGACTAAAGTCCGAATTGTTGCGTAAAAGTGTGATTTTGCCACTTCCCCATATTTAGGTGTTCAGCAAACTCTCCGATGTGGCGAATTCACCAGATATCAACAGTCACACACTACACATCAGACAGCTACAAAAGCGGTTGCGAATTCACTATGGGAACTCTCATGATGCAAACTTTGGCATATTAATTTAGGGATGAGAACTCACTCTTGATAAATAACCTCCCAAACTGCTCTGGTATAAACAATGAAATATGATCTTCTTCATTATAACTCTATAAGAAAACCTGGTCTGAACAACACAATTTCAAGAAAAGCATGATTCTTATATGAGCATTATATACATTTTGTAAATAAAAATAACAGACTTGTTACCAACCATAGGTGTAAAGTTGCTGCATTGTAGTAATCTTTAACACTTTTTGTATTTTTTTTGGTTTTTATTCATTTTTATACAGCGCTACTATATTACACAGCGCTTTACAGAGATTCTCAATTCACTTCAGTCCCTGCCCCGTGGAGCTTAAGTATCGCGAGATTTGCCTTGATTGATACTTGCCGTGAGAAACTTTTATTATTGAAATTATCCATGGAAAGGTAGTTATTCAGTATGGCTAGCCTTTCCATAGATATATTCAATAAAAAAAGTTTCTCACGGCAAGTATCAATCGAGGCAAATCTTGCGATACTTACCGCGAGAAACTTCAGAGTGTTCTCCCTATTAAACTCAGAAAAGCCGAAACAGCTTTTCTAAGTTTAACAAATTTCGCCCATAGAAATGGGAGCTCTGGTACATTATTTAGATAGCTAAACTGTACTATTTATGTATCTACTTAAATGAACTGTCCAGCCAGTGCCGGCTCTGCCATTAGGCAGTATAGGCAAATGCTAGGGGCGCCGCCTGCCCAGGGGGGCACCCCCTTGCATATTTTTTTTTTTTACAGTGAGAGAGGTTACGTGCAGCCGCGGCTCAACTTTAAATCTCCTAATTTGCAGCCGCGGATGCTTGTCGGGAGATGTGAAGTACAGCCGCGGCTGCCAATTGGGAGACTAAAGTTGATCCGCGGCTGGACAGCGGTTTTGGAGGTGAGTGGGGGCCGTGGGGCAAGGGGTGGCGTCATGGGGAAGGGAGGGTGTTGTGGAGCTGGGGGGAGCACTGGGTGGAGGGTTGCCTAGGGCGCCAATAGGGCCAGGGCCGCCTCTGAGTCCAGCCTTGTATAGTTATTGGTTAATTTAATTGCCAATACTAAATACATGATTTTTGCAATATAAATTACTCACTCATTTTCAGTTTCAGTGGTTTGAATTCACAGACACATTCTTACCAAAGGCCCTCCTCTTATACCTACTTCCTCTTCAGCTGATCAGTTTAATATCTCATGCCACTGACCTGATCTCCAGGCTTGAGAATTCTGAAAAAAAAACTAGTCAGAAAGAAATAGGTGGGCAGCAACTCTATGAAGTTACACACCTGCAAGTTTATGATTGGCTACTCAGAATTCTGAAGCCTCTCTGTCAAATCTCAAATTGAGCTGTTAAAGAGGAAGTAGATGGGAGAGAAAATGGGTTTCAACAATACACAGGCTGTTAATTAAAAAATTGGAAAAGTAAATAAAATATACTGCAAAAAGCATTTATTTAACAGTGCCAAATAGGCAAATAACTGTCCCTTTAATTCTTCTGTATATTTATACAGTATAGTGTTTGCATCTTCTTAAGTACTTTATGGCGATTAAGCACTTTCCATGATAGCAAGCCAGGTTTACCTGTCATCATCTGATGGAAAACATATTAGGATTATCAAACCAATTCACTACATTATAATATAATCAGCTCACTCTGTTTGCTAGATCTTGTGAAAAAGGATGCTGAGACTTGTAGCTGAAAGGTAGTAAAAACAACTATGAGTTTAATTTCAGTCACTTGGGATACAAATGGTGTACCCTGTTACATTGTTTGTTTTTGTATTGTAACTAAATATAGACTGTTACATCATTCTATAGATATAGTTCAGCAATATCTGTGGATCCAATTATCTAAACATGTTTACATGTAAATAAAAAAAAAAATCACTGTATAATAAAAATAACAGGTGCTGCTAAATGCCTTCCATAATGAGGCAATACCTTTAATGATGAAATGTTCCTGCTCCTCTCTATCAAATGTGGTTGCTGTTAGCAGCTCTCCCGTCTTTGGATTTACTATGAAATGCCCATATGCTGGTCCTGGCATAATCTGATATGTGACAAGAGAATTGATACCTGTAGAAATATAATGTGTTGTAAATATGTATTTATAATACATATAGTAAGTATAGTACTGAAGTAAGTTAGAAAGATTAGAAAATGGGAACACTGTGGATAGCTTGGTGTTTTATGTTGTAATAGTGCCCCTCTGTGGACAAACTGTGGATAAATCATAATGTATGAAACGTATTTGAAAATTTGAGTTATGGCCTGTGAATGTCCTTATCACAAAAAATGCATTTAGCAGGGCTTTGCTTAAAGAATTTAATCTAAATGCAGTTATCTTGCAAATTTTATTACTAAATTCTGCATTCCAACTTTATGTATGTAACTTGTAACATGAAAATATACGTCTCCTGTAATTCAAAAAGATAGTAATAGACACCGAGGCATTCCATGACTATATAAAAGCATGACATTGTAAACCAATATACTGTATACAATATATATACACATAATAATACAATATCCTTTATTACACACATTATTTAATAATCACTCAAACTGCTTTATTGTTTCTTTTCTAGATTCAGCACTTGCTGGTGCTTTTGGATCATTGGAATACTTTATAGTTTAAAGTTGTAGTATTTTACTGCAGTTTGTTCAAACACACCACGATTCTCTGATGCCATGTCACTCACAAGAGGATATAAGTGGTAACAGAAGGACCAGTTGGTGCTTTGTTTTTTTGTTTCACTGAAAATTGTGTGCTGCACTATTACTATGTATTATACACTGAAAGAGTTTACAGTTTTAATGATACAGTATAAGGTATTTAGTAACAAGGCAGAATTAGTTGTAGACCTAAGCCTTAATCACATTGCCAAGTAATATTTCAGAACATGCATGACATCCTGATATTTTCTAAAGTAGGTGTCTGATTTTTCTAGTCTCAGCTACATTACATTTCCCCACTCTCTGGGGGGTGTTATTCATTATTTTCAATGGACACTGAGTGTGATTTTTGTTCCAAAGTTCTGTTTGTTACAACGTCTTATATAACGATATCGATATACATACACTGTAAGTATATTGATATGGAAAAGTTAAACTTTAAATCCATCATCGCTATACAGTATAATGTTAAACGATATTGACAAATTTACAGTGTACTTTGCCGCAGTAAAGTAAAATTCGCAGCTTAAAATTAATTGCTACCAGTGAAATGACCCAAATACCCCAAAATAACAGTGATATTGGTAGAAAATGACAATAATAAGGTCTCCTACTTTAGTAAATATGGCCTAAAATTGTATACTGATGCTAGATCAGTATTCATCACATGATCTTCAGCCCAGGATCGTCAGATGAATGCATCACCGCTCCTCCTCACTTCCTGGTTATGTATACTTAGGCGGAATTTATTAAAATTGGAAAGACCGCTCTTGGGCGAAATTTATAAAAATCGGAAATTACCGATATCGAATTTCGGCCACACCGTTGATTTCAATTGCAGAACGGCCAAAATATCGCGATATCGATATCAGTAAATTCTGATATCGCGATATTGACATCGGTAAATTTCCAATCTGAATAAATTTCGCCCCAGTCTTTCCTAGTTTATCACGCAAGATTTTGTGTTGATCCCGCATGAGTTTTTCTATCAAATTTTTTAATGGAAAGGTAGCTATACTTTACATTAGTAGCATTTACCTTTTTTCGAAAACCTTGCATGGGAACAACGTGAGATCTCATGGTCTTTCTGACTAATAAATTTCGCCCGTAGTACGTAGTGTACTGCTGTTAGATCCATTAGATAAGTATGATTTCTCACTATGGGGGGAATTCACCATTGTCCGAAGTAGTGCGAACAGTTCGGGCGACTG
>WMED01027453.1:0-10625 GCA_019650415.1 Pipa parva | reverse complement strand
TTTAAGTGGTGGAACTTGCACTATTAGTGACTGACTAAATACTTTTTTCCCCACTGTACAATTGATTCAATTATTATGGGCGAAATTTATTTAAAGCGATAGCATCAATATTGCGATATCGAACTTTTTTCACCGATATCGCAATATCTAATTTCTGCCGAACCATTGATTTCAGTGGCAGAAATTTCGGCTGAAATTTCGATATTGCGATATTGGTAAAAACCCGTTCAATATCACGATATCAGTAATTTATCTGGATAAAAGACCTAGAAACAGAAATCATAATGTTAAAGCCCTTTTCCAGGTATATTGTTTGTTTCCATTTAGGGGTAATTCAGGAAAGATTGAAGTACCCTTGCGATACCCTTGCAAAGCTTCTCATCACTTTGCCGAGCCGGGTACAAGTTCACTGGTCTCCTGTAATCGGAGATCAGCGAACGCTTTAAAGGTACTTCGGCTCAGCGAGGCAACTCAAGTGGTCGCCTCGCCAAGCCGAAGTACCTTTAAAGTGTTTGCTGATCTCCACTTGTAGGAGACCAGTGAGCACGTACCCGACTCAGCGAATAATGAGTAGCTTCACAAGGGTACTTCGATCTTTCCTGAATTACCCCCTAAATTTCTAGACCTGTAGCCTGTGCTAGAACCAATAAACTGCTACTATTGCGTTAATTTAAAGATAGATCTACTTTTACTAAATCTTCTCACCTGGATGACTTAAGATGTCAGCAACCAATGAAGAAATGAACACATAACAGTACAAAATTGTAATGCATATTCTAATACTCTGTCTTTTTTATTGTACAAATACTTTAAAGAAATAACATCAAGATGTGTTTTTTTTTATACATGTAATATGTGTAATATTTAAAACTTTATTTTTAATCCCTGTGTTTATATTGCACAGGGATTTCATTTAATGAGTCCCAGTTTGGGTTACCACATTACTTGGAGACTTCATAACAAAGTATAAATGCTATAGTAGGGTCATCCAAATGTTCAGGATATTGAAATATACTAATTTGATATACCTCTTCCTTTTATCAACTCTGTACAGTTGACTGGCTTTTGGTTTTTAGGAGTTGAAGAAAACTGACCGTTTTTGTGTTATGATGAAAAATGTGAGATATATCCCTGTATTATCCATTTCTAATTCTTTTGTACAGAAAATTGAAATTACCTTTGAAGTAAGTTTTTATTTTTAACATTTCTTTATTATAACCACACTCAATGTTACAATGTTATTCATGCATAAAGTATTAGGGCAGCTTTAAATCAAGATGAGGGAGTGCTGTGCTTCTTCTAGGAAGAGAGAGGAAGGGATAGTTGCAGGTCACTTAAGTATATTGTATGAATAAGTGAAAACCTACTTACAACTTTAAGGTTAGTTTGCGCCTTGGATTACTAAGGTGTAGTCCCAACCTTCTGTGGTCTTTTAACCAGGATCCGCTTGGTTCCCACTTTGGGTTCCTAATTTGGATTGTTCTCCTTTTCCATCTCAGGTTTCACTGGTAGGGTGATGTTTCTTAGTCTTAAAAGACTTACAATTTGTTATTTGTAAAAATATTTTTATTTAAAATATCCAATAAATAATTTAAAAGGAATTGTTTTAAATTAAATTAAATTATTTATTGGATATTTTAAATAAAAATAAAATCCGA
The DNA here is from genome assembly GCA_019650415.1 of Pipa parva. Lineage (NCBI taxonomy): Eukaryota > Metazoa > Chordata > Amphibia > Anura > Pipidae > Pipa > Pipa parva. The sequence goes on along the minus strand of WMED01027453.1, from coordinate 8,967 downwards.
ATTAGGAACCCAAAGTGGGAACCAAGTGGATCCTGGTTAAAAGACCACAGAAGGTTGGGACTACACCTTAGTAATCCAAAGCGCAAACTATCCTTAAAATTGTAAGTAGGTTTTCACTTATTCATACAATATACTTAAGTGACCTGCCTATATGTTCCTCCTTCTTCCTAGAAGAAGCGCAGCGCTCCCTCATCTTTTCTAAGTACTTTAACGGTCTGTGCATCGGAGAAGCGAGCAGCTGATCTAGGATACCAAGCATTAAACAACCAAATTGTTTGACTTCAGCTTTAAATCAACACATATATCCCACCAGATGTTAACATAACCCCATTTCCCTGATAGTAAATAATACCATCCTGTGCTAATGGTGGAACAACCTTTCCTTCATAAGCAGATCCCTATTTCTTCACTTACTTCCTCATAAAAATTGGTCAGGTTAGTTTGGTTTGACTGGTCTTCATTCATGCTCAGTTTATTTTACCAAATTATTCTTTAAAACAGCTTGCTGAATGGTATCTATTAACCTTTAAATACTTTTCCCAATATTTAACGTTTAATAGTTATTGAATTGCTGATTTGAATCAGAATCCTTGTACAAATATTGGGTCCTCTACAACAGATCCTGTTACAGATTATTATAAGAAAAGGTTTATTTCTAACTTATTTCTTGTTCCAACCATCTTACATGTTATTTAAACAAACCTCTGCCTAATTCGATTGGTTCCTAGGGAACTGGATAATACATAATTTATGTAATATTCCAGATAGCCCATTTTGTATGCAACCAACAGGGAGGGAGAGAGAGAGAGCCAATAAATTTAAGGAGTTTAACTTAATCTATAAGTGCTGCTCAGTTTTCCCTAAAAAAGCACAGTTTGCTCCTTCACTACCCTTCACTCAATTCAGATTATTTCTACTATCTAATATTATTCACAAATGGCTCATTCAGGTTAACAACGAGGCTGCAATGTTAGCTAGACTGTGTAGATGGTGCTAGACTTTTGATGCAGTCCTGGATTTACCAACAATTGAATAGCTTGGATTCTGTATTGTCACCATCTGTTGCCTGCCTGAATCCAAACAACATAGAATTAGGGTTTTTTACATTATTTGATAGCATATTATACTTTTAGTAGAACTGGACAATTACACACCGTAGGGAATCACTCAAGTGCTGGAGCAGTCTTTTGGGTTTAACATACCGCCAATAGCGGGTTTATTTGTATTCAATGTTTATTTCAGTGAAAAATTTAACTTAAAACACAGCCTTTCTTTGGCAAAACAAGAGTCTCTTCAAAAACACAACTTTCAGAGTAAAAAGTCCTTTGTCATTAATTCTGTTCATTAACTGATTCCAAAAATGTGACAGCGTCTTCCACATCAGCTACAAACACAATTTCTCTTCTTGCTCAACTCCACAGCCTGCAGTCTTCCAACTTCAACCACACCTAACTGGCTCTCCAAGTTGTCTTTTAACCAGGCTCTATAATGCAGCTGGGGTGATTTACAAAATCTGGACTGACCTTCAGAAGTACAGTATGTCCACATAACTGGGGCAAAATACCTCCCATCAAATACAATACCCTCACAACTCATGCTGATGTCATTCTCTGATCAAAGACATATTTCCATCGATCTGTCTAAAAAACAAGCAGGACACATCTAGATAGCTGAAGCTTTTATAATATTTGAGCATTGTTACAGAAGTTTTGTTGTTTTCAGTAATAAAACTACTAGGTTTGGTAATTTACCAAAACACTAAGGAGGCAAACTGAAAATAGGTTTTGGAGCAGAGTAACACAAGACCATCAATCAGTGAGTACCCACTTGGGGAGAAATAATATCACATTATGTTAGGCTCTGTCTGATCATTTTTATGGACCTTTTAAAAAATAAATAATGATCATGTGTTAGAGAGAAAACAAAATAGGCAACATGTCTGCAACTAGCAAAGGGACGATACATAACCAGGAATAACATTTAGAGAGAGAAAAAAAGTCGTTATGCATATGAAAAAAATAAATGCCAGTCTGTTTGTATTCTCCCTTCAGTTTTACCTGCCTTTTCTTCTTCCATTTGTCCTATATCTTATTCTACTCTAGATTGTAATAAATGGTCCCCATCATGTCAGCATTTAAGAACAAAATTTACCTTCAAAGAGATGAATGAAAATAGGCTCTTAAACATTTCTACAAAGGACTTTAAGTTGATCTGGAGATATAAGTAGCTTGGATTCACTTAGTCATGAGTGTTTTTATTCATCCTAATTTTGTTAAGTGGTCACTGGTGGAACTTCTTCACTTGTGTAAAACACTGGGACTTGGTGAAGATTGACGATTATTAAGTATAGGCAGAACAGAATCAGATGGCTCCAAACCAGAACCAAACAGTTATTACAGAGTTTTGGCTTCTGGGTTTCCAGGACTTACACAGTTTCTGGATTCTATTGTTCCTTGTCCTCCTTGGGATTTATGTGGCCACCATAGCTGGAAATCTTCTCATTGTTGTGTTGGTCTTCTCCTCTCAGCATCTTCTCCACTCTCCTATGTATTTCTTCCTTAGTCAACTGTCTACAAATGATATAATGCTCACAACGACTGTGTGTCCTTACATGCTGCATATAGTATGGAATGAAGGTGCCTTCATCCCTGTGCTTGGATGCATATCTCAGTTACATTTGTTTAGCATTGCATCAGTTACTGAATGTTTTCTACTCACTGTGATGTCCTATGACAGATACATAGCTATCTGTAAACCATTACATTATCCAACTATAATGACCTTCTCATTTTGTAGATGTTTGGTTGTATGTTGTTGGATTTTAGGTAATTTGGTAACACTGATTGTAGTTATTATGATCTACAATTTGCAGTTTTGTGGTCCATACATTATTGATCATTTTTTCTGTGATTATACTCCTCTGGTACAACTTTCATGCTCTGACTTAACTATCCTCAAAATAACTGTTTTCTCAATCGCTACAGTAGAAACCACGGCTGAAAGTGTATTTATTATTGGAACTTATTGTTATATTTTTCAAACTATATTCAAGATTTCATCCTCCCTCAGTAGGGAGAAAGCATTTTCCACCTGCAGTTCCCACCTTACAGTAGTGGGCATATTATATGGGACCATTATTGCCATCTATGTTGTCCCCTCTGGGGGGAACTTATTTATAATTAATAAGATTTTATCACTAATGTATACTGTAGTGACTCCATTACTCAATCCAATTATATACTGCTTGAGGAACCAGGAAGTCCAAACCAAGATAAAAAACCTATTTCAAGGGTTATCATCAACATCAACATCCTCCATTTTGAAATAATCCTATTGTATTTCAAATATGTTTAAAAACAGCAATTTATTATTTGTGTTACTTCTGCTTTGTCAATAAAGATGGAATAAGCAAGTCTTATACTATAATCTTTAGAAAATTAAATATATCAGTTTTCTTAATGCTAATTAATTTTACTACAAAACGTACAAGGGTTGTACAAAGTAAGATGCAGAGGGATGTGGAGGGAAGCAAATTCCAACAGTGAACTGAAGTGGTGTCATCCTCTTACTGTGCCACTAATTGTATTAAGTAATATTCCATCTCCTTCTTGATCACTTTGAAATTAACAGTAGCATCAAGCCACACTGAAACCCTACCATGATCCCCTTAATTCACCACTTTAATCTGATGAAGTCAAATTCATGAATTCAGACCCAATTTGCTACTTTGACAGACTCCAACACTTGGTGTATAGGCAAATTACCTGTGCAAGTGCATGCAAAGAGATGTGATGAGCTCTGTAAGTTTGCGACCATTGTAATTGTCTGAATTAGTTGAAAATTCACCACATTGCAGGGTTTGATTAATAAAGCATCCAAGTCTGTAGTAGTAGCTAAATCAGCAAGGTGCACTGTGTCAATAAGTATCAAATGATGGTGTTGCAGGAAGGACTTCTACTGGCTGGCTGACTATGCCACAGTATACAATAAATCTCATCTAACACCACTCTCTTCTTTGATATGAGATTTCAATGCTTGGAATAAGAATTAGAGAATTTATTTCAGAACATAAAAACCCATAGTCAAGTTCTCACTTTTATAAATAAGTCCCTAAAGTCCTCCTGATTAAAGAGATCATATAGGTAGTGTATTTTATAGCTATTTAGGGGGGAATTCAGGAACCTCCGAAGTGAGGCGCGTAGTGTTCGCCTCACTTCGGAACAAGTGACATGCGCATGCTGATGTCCTGCACGCGGACATCAGCACGTGCATTAAAGGGATTCCCCTCCCGGCGAGAGCACTAGAGTCTCATCGCCGGGAGGGGAATCCCTTTAATGTGCGTGCTGATGTCTGCATTATGGACATCAGCATGCGCATGTGACTTGTTCCGAAGTGAGGCGAACACTACGCGCCTCACTTCGGAGGTTCCTGAATTTCTCCCTTAATTTCTAAGGGATAAGATGGACTTCTAAATTCAATCTAAGTGGTAAAATCATTATCCGTCAGTTATTATTCCATATCTGTCTAAATTAACACCTGTAAAATTAGATGCCTAGATCATGCCTGCTTACATTGTTTTTTAATATGAGAGAATATGAAAAATGTAGTGTGTAAGGTACTTCCATCAATCAGTCAATCAATTCAGACCTGCATTAGGAATATTTCATAAGTCTGTCTCTTAACAAGGCAATGATGCAATGAATGATGGGTATGCATATATTGAGCTGCTACTTTGTAATATTTTCCAGTTCATGCTGTATACAGAGAATAGCGCCTGTTTTTTTTTTGTTTTGGATTGCCATAACTCTGACTTACCTATTGACACCAATACAAAAAGCTCTACATTTAAATGCCAGAGTATATTAAAATATCCACTGTGGAAAGTATGCTCTATTAATTTCTGGACTCCAGTTAACAATTCTACTGTTACTCTGTTTCCCCTCCGAAAATAAGACCTAGTGCAATTTTTTTCCAAGCTTAGAAATATAAGGCCTCCCCTGAAAATAAGACCTAGCTGCAGTAAAGTATGGAAAATATACCGTACAGTACCGTGTTTCCCTCAAAATAAGACATCCCCAAAAATAAGACCTAGTGTGTCTTTAGGAGCAAAAAACAAGACAATGTCTTATTTTTGGGAAAACATGGTAGTAGTATCAATTTCTTTTGATATTTTTTTTATGCCAGTTATGTCCACACTTTCCCAGAGGGAGCAGATGGGAATCATATTATATAAATTATGTTCTGAAGACCCATAGTGAACAGTTTCAGGGGATTCATGGTGTTTAAAGGCTACTGGTTGCATAGCATGAATTTTTGAACCTAGTTTTCTTTGCCGCATTGTGTGTTCCTCACCAAGAAACAATAAAACCTAATTAATTGTAGATCAGGCTCACAAGTAATAGAGCTAGTCAGGGGTATTTTTGGAATTTAATCTTCCTCCAACCATCCACTGTGAAAATCAAGAAAGATCCACCAATAAAACACTTCAAGGTCCTTGGTCCCACTATATAAGTCACAAGGTAGCGCTTACATTCTTATACAGTGTTAATACAAAAACCTTTTGGGCATTAGAGATTTGTATGTTCATATGAAAATTTACCTATTCTGTTATAAGATAACCTTGAGTTATTCTATTTTTTTTTCCTTTTTATGTTATTACCAATATCTTGCTCTACCCCCTTGGTGTTACTGCCACGCTCTCACAGACATAAAGATTCAGATAAAATCTATATTTTGATTGATAGGATAAGTGACTTCATTGATAAGAGAAATCATCAAGAACTAAAAAAAAAAGTAATAAAGATCAAATTATCTTGGAACACCACTAAAAAGTTAAATCTAAGTCACATCCTACTTAAAAATACAATAACACAAAAATGAATAAAAACATTAATACATGAAAACATACTATACATTTACTCTGTGGGGGTAATTCTGGAAAGAGTGAAGTTACCTTGCGATGCTTCTCATCAGTTCACTGAGTCGGGTATGCGCTCCCTGGTCTCCTGCAAGTGGAGATCAGCGAACGCTTTAAAGGTACTTCGGCTCGGCAAGGTAACTTGAGTGGTTTCGAGGTGAGCCGAAGTAACTTTAAAGAGTTCGCTGATCTCCGCTTGCAGGAGACCAGGGAGCGCATACCCGTCTCGGCGAAGTGATGAGAAGCATCGCAAGGGAACTTCGCTCTTTCCTGAATTACCCTCTGTGATGTAAACCTCTGTTCATAGAAATTTGCAAAAACAAGATGCTCAAAGAGTAAAAAACAAACACAACATTTTGGTATGAATTAACTTCCCTTCATCAGGTATGACCAGGTAAATTCAGCAAGTGCAGTAGTTGAATTTCCGATTCTGCTTCTGCATTTGCTCAATTCACCAAAATCACACAGGAACAGGAAATGAAGAGGAGAAGAAATTGGTTTCTTATACAGCGGAGAGAAGTAGGCGCTGCTGAATCCTATTACACCTAACAATAAGAATTTCCCCACCTCTCAGGAGAAATCAGCTTTAGTTCTTGTTTAAATGTTTGCCAACATATACATTCTTGTTAGAACATAATAACTAAGTAGAATTATTGCACAAGAAATAACAGAAGGAACAGGCACTGATAACTGACTCTTACCATTAACTTGGTTGAAGAATGACAGGTGAGATATATTGTAACAAGAAAGGCAGTGAGTCAAAATGTGAAATAGAAGGGAAAAATCAGAAAATAAGTTAATAACTCAGTGATAAAATGGCTTTACACTCCATTTTTCATTCATATCCCTCTTTTTATCCAGCGTGATTTCCATTGTAGAAGCAACCTTTTCATGTCTCCACAATTGAAGAATGGAGAATTTAGCCATTTTTTTTAACTTAGTTATTTTTTCTTTCTCTTTCAGATATTGACTCTCTAACATTCTTGTTACAATATACCTTGGAGTACTTGTCTGTCACCAACTTACAATTTCCAATGTTTACCCTTGTAGTTATTACACCGGATGGTTTGTATGATAGTGATATGATGCTAAAGTATTGCATGATGTCTACATATGGCATATGACATGCTAAATCTTAGAAGCACGATAATAATAGAATAAGCTGCAGAATGTAAAAAATGATATCAGGCTTTGGAATTGGTGAGTAGTCCTCTAGTGGGTGGTCTAGCGACATTGTATTTCCTAAAGCCAATGGCATTGTTCTGTACTGAATTTAAATATACTTTTTCTTTATCAGGCTTTTTGGTGCTTTTCAAGAATGTTATCTAAATTTTTTTCAATTAGGCAATAAATGTAATTGCTTAGTAGTTAGCACTGCTGCCTTGCAGCGCTGGGTTCTGGGTTCAGTTCCACCCAGGACTTCATCTGTATGGAGTTTGTATGCTCTCCCTGCACTCTGGGTTTCCTCCAGGCACTCTGTTTTCCTCCCACAATCCAAAAACATACAGCTGTTTCTGTCTGTGTGTGTGTGACTGAATAGGGAAAACTAGATTGTAAGCTCCACAGGGAAGGGACTGAAGTGAATGATGAATCTTTGTAAAGCGCTATATAAATGAATAAATACATACATAGAAGATATCAGCAATCAATAAAGAAATTAACATAAAGTAATACAAAGTATGAATACAACTTCCAAAACTGTATTCTTACAAATACTTTAAAGAAATATCATCAACACATTTTACTTTTTTATTTGAAGTATGTGTGATTATTTACTAAAGACGTGCTTATATTGCACAGGGATTTATTTTAATGAGTCCCAGTCGAGTTCCCTCTTCACCTGTAATTACAAGGACAGCTCTCAGAGTTTATGACAAAGTATAAAATCTTGCAGTAGGGTCATTCAGATACTTTGGATTTAGAAATATTCTAATATGCCTCGTCCAATTAACAACAGGATTTGTTTTTGTACAGCTGACTGGCTTTCTACAAACAGCTCTCGATTTTTGAGAGTGGAAGAAAACTTGCCATGTTTGTGTTATGGTGAATAACGTGTGATATATCCCTGTAAAGTTGGAAACTATTATCCATTTCTAATTTTATTTTACAGAAAACTAAGATTACTAAGATTTGAAGTAAGTTTCCAGGTATTGTTAATGCTTTTTGAGTAGTACCAAACTCAATGTGACATTGTTATTTACGCATGACATGTGAGAGCAGCCTTCGATCAGCGCCTATATCCAACCTAGTGTTTTACATGTTTTTATTTCTCCATGTCAATCCTCCATGTTGATTAGACAATTCAACCATACATGGAAAAACACCTTCCTGATCTTGTTGTTGGTAGTCAAACTATGTTAATATATTCTTTGCTTCTGAAATTATTTATTTCTATAATGACAGGAGTGAAATTTATTAAAGTTGAAAAAGCTGTTTTTGACTTTTGGATAAAAAAAATGAGATTAAAAAAAATGTGAAAATTATCAAAAAGTCGCAGTTGAACTTTTGATATTGCGATATCCAATATCAATATTATGGATTTTCTATAGGAATTGAATTGAATTTCAATTGAATTTTGGATATCATGATACTGAATTTTCGATTTCGCGGTAAACTAATTTTATCTTTGTATAAATTATTATTCAAAATCACATCGAAATTATGGATATCACGATATTGAATACAGTGATATTGTCAACGTTATTAAATTTCACCAATCGATATCATGGTGTCTATTAACTTTATACAAAACTTTTCCCAATACTAAAAACTTATTGGTTATTAGTTTGCTGAATTGAATCAGATCTGCTTTTTTTAAATATTTGAATTTGCTTTGTGAAAATCCTATTGTACAAATTCTGTTACAAAGGAGCAGGTCTATCACCAGAATTCACAGTGCCCCTACATGACAAATAGGGACCCTTTAACAAATTTTACATCTTTATTTTCATTCCAAAATGACCAATAACATTGCTAAGTAGTTATCACTGGACAGTACTGTACATGTGACTGTCTGGATGGTTCCCCCTAGTTCACTGAACTGCTGGATA
>WMED01027452.1:0-10625 GCA_019650415.1 Pipa parva | reverse complement strand
CGCAGCATTCTTCCTCATTCAGCAGCTGCTGCCACTGCACACAGCCGAATGAAGAAGTGAGACCGGGAGTACTGATCCGGTCTCCTATTGGCTCATGTGACCGATCGGGTCACATGAGCCCTCCTCAGACCACGGAGGGAGTCAAACAGGACTCCCTCCTTGGCAAGTGCAAAGTTTCCCACGGCACACCTGACCATGTGTTGCGGCACACTGGTTGAAAAACGCTGCCTTAGAGCAGTGGTTCTCAACCTTTTTATTGCAGTGACCCTTTAGTACAATTCCCCATTATTTGGAGACCCCCATTCATTAATTATTATTGGGTGAACCTATTCAAACTCTATATTTCTGATGGTCTTGGGCGACCCCTGGCAAATTGTCATTCGACCCCAGATGGGGTCGCGACCCACAGGTTGAGAACCACTGCCTTAGAGTAATATATACATAATTAACCATATCAAGATCTGTTATACAAACTACTAATTAGGAATGTTATATATTGCATTTAAAAAAATGTAGAAATACAGAAATCTGGAAAAATAACTTTACTTACATAAATAATTTTGGGCCTATGAATGGCTCTAATCACCAGAGGTCAGAAAATGCAAAAATTTAAACACAGAGTATTGGTTGTTTTGGCTCACGACACCAGTGCAATCTTTTACCCATACTGTATTTGTGAATTTACCATATGGTTTCATGTTATTCCTTTTAAGATACTGATAGATTCACTAGGCTCTTGGGACTGTAAAGAAATAAGGAATGCACTGCCCAAAATCAACTGCAAATATCTTAGACTCAGACATATCCTTTGTAAGATTACCCATGATGCCTACCATGCTGGTGACATCAGCAAAGCCTATGGAGTAATGCTGCAAATCCCAGTGTACCACCAAATATGGAAAACTTATAGGTGAAGGATACGGTATAACACTTGTAATGGATATAAAGGTGTGTTGTGGGAGGGAAGATATGTTTCCCCAACACTCTGTTCCTATGGCTGGAGTACAGCCCAGTTCTTAAGACTGGCTCCAGCTGTAGAGTAGTCCGGTGTTAAAAGGCAGGTGAGAAAGCCTGTGGGTGGGGTTCTTTTGGATGCTACTAACTAAGGAAGCGCTGTTGTGTAGCTGGACTAAAAACCTTGGTACCCTAAAGGAGAGTGATTCCTGAAGAGGGGGAAGATATAAGTTTGTGTTGAAACCCTGAACTGTTTTTTTTTTGTTTTGCCAAGAAAGGCTGTATTTAAGTTCATTTTGTGTAAATAAAGCCGAACCTTTCAGAAAGTCACTGTTTGCAGTATGTTCATACCAAAAAAACTGCTAAAGCCTTTGAGTGAAACCCTACATACTTTAAATATTTGAAGAAAAAAAAACCTGTGAAAAAGCGCAACAAAATTCGCACTAATAGTGCATTAAAAATAAAACTATTAATGAAAGAAAAAATTCCCAGAAACAATATCTGTACAAAATAGATGATGTGAATTAATGTGTTCAAGCAAGAAACACTGCAAAAAATTCCAGTGCAATGTGATGTGAATCCTCAAAATGGTAGTACAAACTGCTTACCAGATATATGAAACAAAACAGCATAAATTGCAAATATGTCATATAGAAGAATCTCAAATCACTATCCATGACTCAAAAGATGCCATCCACAATCCATAAGTGTGAGTTATGACCATAAGAGAAAACATATTTCCATAGTGTGAAACCGTTAAATGAAAAACTTTATTTAGAATAAGTAAATCAGGGTACTCACAAATTTCTTATTATTCAAAAGCACATATAGCAGATAGATGGATGCAGATGATACAGCAATAACACCTTGGAAAATTCTACGCGTTTCACCGCTGAATGCTCACGGCTTCCTCAGCAATACTGTTAGCTCTGAAACAGATGGAAAGAAGATCTGTGTTTCTTGAAGAAGGAGCCAGTGCTGGAGAATGAGCATTATTTCTCCTTAAAGACAGAAACAAACATGTTTAATTAGAGCGTTCCTTTAAATATAAAACAAAATGTGCCAGCTGTAGACTGTCTAGAGGTAAATGAGAATGATGAAAACCATTGTTTTAAGACCCAGCAAGAAAAACTACAAACCCAACCACTAGTTTGACATTTTTAGCTGACATAATATACCATACCAAGTGAATCCTAAAGATTCACATTGTGCTCAATGTACATCTATTTTAACCTTAAAAGCTGTAATCCAAAGTATGAAGTATATTTTTATAGCTGTGATGCTTAACCAATACTAATCAGAGAACACAATGATTTATTGTGCATAAAATGTGAATCAAACTTTGAAAGTATTCACATTTCTTGTTATTTTTTGACATTCATTTAAGGTCTTTTGAACTTTAGGTAAGCAATCCATTAACCGTTACACTAACAAGTGTTAATGTAGTTCCTGTCTTTCCTCTAAAGGGCCATAAAACTTTGGGGCTTTTAGGATTTACACATTCTCATAAATCTTGCATCCAGGTGTTTCTGAGCCACTTTCCATAATCAGAAATGACACTGCTTTTGCCCAAATCTGGCTGAAGGTCTGTAGAGTGCATAACATGTTTGCATAGTTGAGCTCACTAAAGAATGAATATCTCAAGTAAAACCAAACTTTCTGACATATTTTTCTTTTAGGACAATTTCTGAATAAACTATGAAATAGAATCTAAAAGTACATCTATAAAAAGGCAAGACAGAAGTATTCTAATAAATAAGATAAACCTTCAGCCTATTCACTGAAAAAGAAAAGGAGAATCCCAAAATAACTGCAAATAAATTCCTTTTATTTTCAAACTGAAATGACACTTATTCTATGTATAGTGTATGGATATTTTTATTTATAAAGTGCCACTAAGTTATGCAGCACTATACAATTCAAAAATGCAATTATAATACAAACACGAGAAAGTGCATAATATGGTATATAACAGTGTATACTATAAAGTGTAGTAAATGACAATCATAAAAATATGAAGATGCCTCACTTTAAGTGCCAGGCAATGACTGAAACAAGAGGATGGAGGTCCCTGCCCTATAGAACTTAGTCTAAATGGGAGGAAGACTTACATTCACAGATAGGAGGGTAATAAGTGCAGTGACATAAAAGGGGTATTTATCAAGGTTGTTTTGACCTTTTCAGCACTTTTCAAAAATATTTGCTGCTTTTCAGCATTTTTCACCACAACTTTTCACTACCAAATTTTTTTCAACTTTGATAAATACCCCTCATTTAAAGTGTCAGTTCATTAGCCTACAAGTGCCATTAGAAAGGATAAATAGTTGCTTAAGGCTGAGTTCACACTCTGGGGGTTAGTCCGAATTATTGTGTATAGGTGCGAATTTGCCAGATAAAGATAGTCACAATAGGCTGCTACTGTTGCAGTCACGTCTTTATTATGATAATAGTCGCGAACTTTATTATGGGAAATTTGCCGCAATCTAAACATTAAAAAATTGTCGTGAATTTACAATGGGGAAATTATAGCGGATTTTCTATGGGAATCCACTGTTTGCGAATTCGACAGTTGAATTCGCACCTTAGTGAATAACCCTTCTGTATTTGCAAATGCGTTTTTTTTAAAAGCGCATGGTGAAAAAAATGTTGGTGCATGTATTTTTTGTATGCATTTAAAAAAATAGTATTTGGTGTGCTACTTCCATGTACAACACCTCACTTGCGCATCATTTTGCCCTCATGTGTGACTGTTTTTGTTCAATTCCTTTTGAATTCAATTCCTGTCCCATTTTTCACGTTGCGTTTTATGTGCTCGAACAAAAATGATATGAAGCATCCCAGAGTATATTCCTCTCTATGAAATGTTTGTGTGACATTGCTCAGCCAACAGTCATTACTTACAGTGTGTTTTTGCGAGCTCCTACTTTTGGCGTTTTTTTTTCACCATGTGCTTTTTTTAAAAAAAAAAAAAATGCATACACAAATATGTCAGTATGAACCCTGCCTAAGGTTAAAATGAATGAAAGACATGAAAACTGGTGCTAATGTTCCAAGAAGTAGGATTTCAGTTCTTCAAAAGAATAGAATCATCAAAAAAATAAAAATGTCTCAGATACATTTATAGTAATTATTTATTAAAATTGTGCTTCCATAAATTCTAAATTGTATCTATAAAGTAAGATATTTAGCTACTTAGCATTAAAAATTGTGCTTTCATGCTTTATGGAAAGCATCATAGAAAACATTTGGACTGGGTAAGATCTGTTTAACATAATGGCTGTTATCAGTAAATATAAACACAGACAAACAGCGATAAAATTCATGAGTTTAAAAACAAGTATAACATTTTTGCCAGTGCTATATTTCAATGATTGCCATGCTAATCCAACTTGGAGTTTTAATTTTTTAACTATAACTGATCCTTTATGTCATGTTTCATAGTGTAGGCCATTACAAATTGGAATGGAATTGAAATCCCTTGGTCTGGAAATACAATACAGCACATAGGAAGCTGTAAAACTTGAGTTTCAGGGAGGTGGTAAATGCACTTTGTTACAATGCCTGGAAGGCTTACCCTGTAGTTAAGGTGTTAAATCGCAACAACTGTACCTTCATGTGCCTATTTAATTTTTTTTACTGTGTTAATCTCTGTGGAGGAATATATTCTTTGCTGATTGCTAAACTCACCAAACATGACCTTATCAAATTCTTGGCATCTTTTAATTACATTACTTACTCTAATTAGAATTTGAGCTGTTGTCTTAATGTTCAGAAACCACTAACTTGTGATGATGATAGATCACACCAATCAGCAAATAGTTCAGTTCCAAAAAAGGGTAAATAAACATATGTAAATGTATGTGAACATAGTCTGCTTCATCAGAATGGTCTTTAATACAAATATAAATAATACAAGTTTGACATTAGAATCAAGAAATATTCCAATTTAAAATTATTCTATTTTATTTCCTACGCATCTATAAGTCCAGTTACACCAGAAAAAGAAAAACTGAAGATGACATGGCAGTTATTCCTACATAATGCCTTTCAAATTATCTTTCAAGTTAAATATGTTATAATTCTGTTTCATATTGTGTTGTTTGTAGTTTTGTTACCTCGTATCTAAGCTTTTTCTTTCTGTTATATTTTTATGGATTTTTAGGTAAAACGTATTCATACTCTTGCGCCAGAAAGTTCAACTGATAAAAGATGGCTGAAATCAACACAGAGAAAAATGCAATGTAATACAAAATTGGCTTCAAAGATGATACTGTCACTTTTAAATATTGCATATTAATGATTGCCATACCACTAGTAAAACTAAATGTGCCAACCAAGACTTTACAATAGTATTCTTAATGAATAATGAGATGTGCTGAAAGCCAAACTTTAACCATATTTCCTTCTAAGGATACTGTAGGTATGTGGTAGTAGTCTCCATACATTAAATATACTGTACTATAGTATTGAATGTCGAAAGAGTTAACTGTAACTGTTTTCAGAATAAAAATATTTTTTTGTACCTCAAAACCATATAAAGTTTGTGTAAAGCACTGTGAAACGTACTCTATTACATACAGGAAAAATTGTATTTTCTTCTTAACTGTCAATAAAACAGCATGTCTGCCACCATTTAAGGCTTTGATACTAAATAGGGACTCAAATCATAGACACAAAGACAGTAATAAAATTCTTTTATCTGAAATACTCAGGTTTTCACATTCTTCCATTTACACTATGCTGGCTGCTGATACATGAATATTATAATACCGAGGCAGCAGGGTGGAAAAGATGCCAAAGTATAATGGAAGCATAGCAAACTACTGTATATGGGAAGATTTGAGATAGAGGAAGAAAAAAAAAGTAATACAAATTTCATATGACCTTAATTAAAAAAGGTATATAGTTCCTCAAAAAGTAATTTTTTAAAATTTCAATTACCTTTTTTTTACTTTTATTTGTCCCCATTCTGAAATTCCCCTTTAAACCACAGAACCTTTAAAATGTATAATTGAATACAGCACTAAAAGTATAGCAGTAGTGACAATAAAGGGACACTAAGAGCTCACAATAAAAACCTAATGTGTACATTAGCCTAACTCAGAATAGCCTAGTTACCTGGTCCCAAGCAATATTTTAGCTTACCTTTTTCCCAAAATTCTTTACATATTAAGCAGGGAAACCAGTTAATAGAATCCATTTTGCAATGTTAGTCCATACCACTGCCATTTGTGCCACTGGGCACTGCATACTTCTGAGCATGCTCAATCAAACCTTCATTCCACCAATGAAGAAAAAATGAATTTGCCTCTATGTTGCCATTTATCACATCATTATAGGGGGATCCCACTATTTGGAAAATGACAACAATTGAGATCATAATGTAGCTTAGATTTCCATAATGCTTGTGATTTTCAGAGTTTCCTTGTGGCAGTTCAGTTTTCCAGAAGGTAAGCTTTCATTACATTGATTAATTATAGCAGCAGTTTATCATGGTCTTATTTTAAGTTTAAAAAAGGTTCAGTATGTCAAAAATCCAGCAGCTCTGTTAAGCTTTACTGGAATTCCACCTTTACAAACAAAATAGTTTTACAAGACTAGGTATTAGCTAAGGTCTCAAGAATCTCTTACATGTACACCTGTGCAAACTGAACTAAAGGGACCATAACATAATAAAATAGTGGAGCGAGATAGTTAAGAAAGGCTAGTTTGGGGGAAAAAAATCTAGTCATATAGCAATTTTTAATTATGTATGTTTATATTTTTATATATAACATGTTTCTGAAATTGTGAAGGCTTAGGTCTACATTTCCCATGATGCAATGAAAAGATATGTAGTTACAAGACAGAATCAGTTGTAGAGAGAAGCCTTAGTTAACTACTATTTTTGCCACTTTGTCATAGAAAATTCTTTGCAGCTCAGTAATAATGTTTCGGAATATGCATAACTACCAATCTTATGATACCCTATGAAGTATTTACTGACTGAGAGGGTACAAAGGCAGTTTGAGGGATGTAGAAGCATTTAGTAGATGAAGAAGATAAAGCTTCAACATGTTTCAAAATGATGACAGACTTAGCTTGTTATAAGGTTGTAATATACAGGAAGTTCCATAAACATCCTGTGTTGGCTGTGTATTATACAATTATAATACAAACATTGGAGAAGAAGTGTTCAATCCAATACAATTAAAGTAAATTTCAAACATAGAAAATATGGATTCAGTTTGAATCTCCATATGACAAAGTTGCTATCACACGCAGCTACAGAAAAGGTGCATATGTGTAGCTGAAAAAGTAACCTAGTACCCCAAGGGATAAAATCCTGAACTACAAAATATTGATTAAGGCACCTGTATGGTAGCTATACAGCCCTGCTTACTTGAAAGCTAGGGAAAAAAACACTATAAACAGACTGCCAAGGAAGCACGGTCTATGGCAGGCTGCTTAAAACCTCAGTGGGTTAATATCAAATTTAGGCACTTGCTGGGTTTCCCCCAGTGTTTTTTGGTGAATAGAGTAAGCATAGTAGCAGTTTTACATCAGAAAAGTGCTACTGAGTGAATAGGATCACAGTACCTGCCAAAGACAGAAGAAATCAGCAAGGTCCTCAGAGCAGAGGCAGCGCTGGAGCACAAAAGATTGATCTGTAGAAAAATTCCTCCTACCCCCTTAAGAATCACCCAATTTCAATCTTTTCAAATTTATCCCATGCAGGTCTCAGCTGTTTGATTGATAGTTTTCAATTGATTTTTACCAATAGAAACTTTTCTATTGCGTTTTTCTATTGCATTTTTCAATGGAAAAGTAGCCATACTGCTATTGTAAAGTATGGCCACCTTTCCATTGAAAACTCTGATCGAAAATCTCAATGGAAAAGGTTCAATCGGTGAAAATCGATTGAAAAATATCAGTCTATTTTTACTGATGGGACAGCCGAGATCTGCACGGGATAAACTCAAAAAGGCTGAGATCGGCCTCTTCAAGTTTAATAAATTTTGCCCCCTGGAGTTCTCTGTGAAAAAAACAAGTGTCAGCAGGAAGCATTATAGATGATTGGGTCAGATGCCCTATAACTGAAAGACCTCAGTGAAGCCTGAAGTGTAAAATCATGTCTCTAATTTGTTTTCTTCTCTGTTCACCGATAAAGCAATAAAACAATAAAAATTCTCCTGATGAAGCTGCCGACATACACAGTGAAACGCGTTGAGATTTTACACCGATTCTTTTATACAAAGCGCTTATTATACCACATGTTTGTGAGTATATTTTTATCGTTTATCTCCAATTAAAATTGATTTACTGTGCCTTGCTGGGATTTCTCTGTATTTTATCTTAATATGGTGATACTTATTCAATAGCTTTTGAATTGGCCCATACATTTCTGAGTGCTTCTGTGGTCTGGAGCCATTGGGATACCTGTGCTGCGTACTCACCTTGCGAATTCCTAAGGATTGATTACTATACTGTATGTCTACATTAAATTTTGCATCTGGTGAGCGTTCCCACTACTAGTGTGTTTCTGCACGTGTGTTCACTTTGATGGTGGAATTTCAAGATTTCCTTCATTTTTTTCATCACATATTACATTTATATTGATATAATCTATTTTTTTATTTATTTTTTCTATTGGTGGTTTTTTACTTTTCTATTCCACTATATGTTTATTTGGTAAGGCACTATTGTGCTTTTTTTCAGGTTTTTCATATTTTTTTCTCTAAATATCGATGAGGATTGTGAATTTCCCTCTTTCACACCAAAAAAGCTGCACATTACTGGACTGACAGTTTGGACTGGTTTATTAGTGTTTTTGATTGATTTTAGCACTGACCCTTTCTGTCAATTCTTGATTTTTTTATTAAAATAAATGTGGTTAGTCAATAGAGAATTTTTGGAATATAAATATATTTATATTGATAATTTTGTTCAGAAGATAATTATATGTTGTATATTGTCAGAGCTTTATGTAGTGGTTTGAGAGGCAATGACAACATATGTGCTAATGGGGCAGTTAAACCAACACTTGGTTCAAACCTGTAAGCCTATGGCTTAGGTCTGCAATCCAGGTAAAGCTGGAGACTCTTGGAATGTTGTGATGGTTTCGTGCCAGTTGCTTGTTGCAGCTGCAGGCATAATATGTCGTTTCAATTTTATTATAATAAAGCTGTGGTCAAATTTAAACCAACAAAAAATGTGTGCATTGTTTTTATTTATAATTTTATATATACTGTATAGACCACAGCTGATTGGTTAAGTACAGTCTGGCTTTATGGGCAGCCATGCCTCTTATTTCTTTTCCCTTTTTTATACTGATTTATATATAAGTATGTAATGTTTCCAGTTGTACTAGTGCCCATTTTTCTTGATGTGGGGTGCCCTTTATTTGAAGGTATGAGCTATAGGACCCTAGAAATGCTCACTGAGAAGTGCCATGGACAAATATATATACAAAGATATATGTATAGACTACTTGAACTTTAAGTGGGTGAGGCTTTTGGAGGACAGTTTAAGCACTTTCTACATTGGACTATAGCTCAAGGGTGGGCAAACTACGGCCTGGACATCTTTGCCTGTCCTTTCTGCAGGAGGGTGACAGGGCCGTGGGGTAGGCAGCCGTGCTCGCCCTCCTCGTCCCTGTCCTGGCTCCATCTGATCTAGTGCTTAGCCTTAGTGCTACAGTGTTCATCTCTCACAGGAAGTTCACTTTCAACTAGCCTTCATTAATATGCCAGGCAAATAAGCACCTAAAACATAGCTAAAATCACTTTAAAAAATTATCTATAAAAAGTCACATGGGCCAAAGGCTCATTAGTACAGCAAACCTCCACGTTTCATACATATGTACAAAAGTAACAACTATAATGAAACAAAACCGCCAAAATAATGAAACAGCAAATGTAATAAAGCAAAGGATACCAAATAATACTCTAAACCACTGAAAAATTCTCAAAGATATAAACGAACCTCTGTAAATGGCTACAAATATAGTAAAATTGCTCTGCCCCTCCCTATGGGCTAAAGAATAAAATGTTACCAGGCTCAATATCAGTGATAAAAGAAGTAGCATCAGAAATGCGAAGACTTTTGAATGTAAGCAGAGGGAAAAGAGAAACAAGTGTCTCAAGGGTGTGCTAAGTTGCCTAACACATTTCGCCCCTAAATGCAAATATTGGGGCTTTCTCTCATAGCCCTATGTATTAATTAAGGATAGTTTTGTACTTTATATTGTGAGAGTGTATAAGTTGTTATGCTTTTATGATACAGTAAATTCTTTAATATATTTGTTGGGTTGGGTGCATTTGTAGGTAATACTGTCATTGGGTTAGTGCACTGTACCATTGGGTACCAGAATCCAAAATGTACTCTAAGGCAGTCTGTCAAACCTATCACTAACTTTCCATTAGTTTGTCTGTCTGTAGCTATCATATTTGTAAGAATTGCATCAAATAATTCTGTATGTTGTAACAATGCACCAAAAATAACGTAAAATGAATCAATAATTTCCTTTTGTTGTGTAAGTAAACAGATTAGGTCCTTAGTGAAGCAAAGCCTCCATTTGTTTTTTTTTTAATGGATTATAAAATACCTGTATTAATTTTGTCTTTATTTCAGAACTACAGTGGTGTGAAAAAGTGTTTGTCCCCTTCCTCATTTCCTGTTTTTTTGCATGT
>WMED01027451.1:0-10228 GCA_019650415.1 Pipa parva | reverse complement strand
CCCACCGGTAGAGATTGGCAGCTGTGCTGTTGCTGCCGCTGCCGGCAGCACTAAGGAGGAGAAAGAACCTGGAAGCTCTGATCACATGCATGCCCGGGTTCCTATTGGCTCCTGTGACCGATCGGGTCACAGGAGCCCTCCTCTTTGCATGGATTGAGTCAGCTAGGACTCCCTCTGTGTCGGATCCAGCGCTCCACTGGCAAAAAAAAAGTCTGGAGTGCAAGACTGGGGGCCGCAAACTAGCGTCCTGAGGGCCGCGACTTTGAGACCCCTGGTTTAGACAACCATTTCTATAGACTCAGTTTTCAAGCAAAGTCTGGCAAATGTTGTTGTTGAGAAGTACCTTGTGAGCACAGCTTAGTGTACCAGCTGAAAGATGCTTCAACATGATCTATCTGCTGACTAGACCAGCAGTCAACAAACTGCGGCTCATGAGCCCCATGTGGCTCTTTGGCTGCCTTGTTCCGTCTCTGAGCTAGTTACCCGCCCATGACCTCTGATGCTTCTTGTGATTGGATGTCAGAAGGTCATGTGATTGGGAGCATATGCTGTCCTCCCCCTTTCTGGCCTTATCAGTGTCCTAGGCAGCCGCTCCCCACATTCGCCTCCAACACCGACGTCACTAGGCAGATGCTAGGGGCGCTCCTCTTGACCCCCGGCTCCCCTAGCATCTGCCTATATGGCCTAATGGGAGAGCCGGCCCTGCTTACAGTAATAGTTCCATCAGTGGCACTGAGAGATGACAAGCACTTCCCCTGGTTAAAAGATCCTGGCCAATTCTTCCACTAATGGAAGAGACACAAATCAGGTAGGGTTACCCTATACCTTGCAAACAAAAGAAATCTGGTTTATTATTCATCTGTAGCTTTAGTTTCACTCCCTGCAATTCCCCAGCAGTCTGCTCCTTGCCTGGTTCCAAGGGAACATCTAAAAATGTGCTGATAAAAGTTCTAAGCTAAAAGTACATTGCCTCCTCAATATATAATGTATTACATTTGTACTGATAATTGGGTCAATAATTTAATTGCATATACAAGGGTTGTTAATTTACGGACCATTCATAAAAATGAGGTCCATTTTCCATGCTATAGTGAGAAAAATGTCCAGATGAGTAAAAATACAACCCTTTTCTGGACTTCAACTAAATATACCAAAGAAAATGTTTGTAGGGATCTGTTGAGTAGAAAATCCCTTACTTGCACTAGAATAAAAATACCATTTAGCTTTAGTGCAGCAGCTATTTAAATACTGCCCTTTATAATATACTACATCTGAACCAGAATTTTAATTTTTTTATATATTTACTCATATCAGCCATGTCATATGTGTTTGTTAAACAGACCCCACCCATTGTTTTCTCTGGAGATTTAGATCGTGCTTATTCATGATGTGAACCAGTGAGCCAAGTTTTAAAGCTTAATAAGTTTAATATCACACTTTCCTAACAAAACAGAAATTAAATATATAATACCAAATGAATGCATGCATGGAAGTTTATTTCTTACTGCACTTTTATCATCCCTGTTTTACCTTGTCAAACAGTTACAACTTAGTTTTTTTTTGTTTTTTTAATAAATAATGATATTGCCTAGAAAAATATCAGTTAAAAACGATGAGAGTCATAATTTTGAAAATTGTTAGTAAAAAATCTTTTACAAGGGTTGGCAATCCTGTGGCGTCATCCCAATGAGAGTAACAATTAAAGCAAGCCATAATATATTGGCAAAGCGCAACAAAGTCATAAAGTGTAAGTTCCAGAGCCTAACTTTGAGCCAAAATGTTTCATTATATAGGCATGGGAGTTCAACCACATGAAGAAGTGTTGCTTATTTGTAATCTTGCAGCCAGTGATTCTTATGAAGGATACACTAGAGCAGGGGTCGGCAATCTTTGCGGAGGAGGGAGCCATTTCTCTCCCTCTTCCACCTTTGCAAATTCCTCTGGGAGCCGCAAAGGGGGAGGAGCAAGTACGGTCCCAATTACATGACCTTTGACGTCCCTTAACAAGAGACGTCAAAGGACGGGGGCGGGTTGGAGATCAGATAGGTCGGAGCCGCACACTGCGGCCAAAGAGCCAAATGCGGCTCGAGAGCCGCGGTTTGCCGACCGCTGCACTAGAGTGAACACTCAGCCAACTTCATCACACATGACAGAAGTATTCCTCCTGATCTATTAAAAATGATCTCTTGACATAGATTGGTCAATGCCAGTGTATAATAAAAGACGCCAAAGAAGAATATCAATGAACTGGGCAATAAACTAGTTTATACACATTATTATAGTGTTTTGATGAAATACTGCCAGTGCCACATACCAGTCCAGTGTAGCAGTGGAAGAATTTATAAGGTGTTAAAAACCCTTTAAACTGGAAGTGTTTCACTAGACCAGAAGGAAAGAGTCTATGTAAAACAGTGGGGTAGAAAAATTGTGGGTTTATTGTGTTGCTGTCATGTAGGCTAAATGAATAAATGTGATTTAAAAGGAAACATTAGTTATTCTTTAAGGGGAACTATAGTCAGATTACATCTTTACATATGCAGTATATAACTCAATGAAAAGCATTTCCCCCCAGTAGATGTTTCACGTGACATATAATGATTGAGTAGGCAGCACTGATAAACTCCTGCGCCAGGAAATGTGTGTGTGTGACATGTACTGGCCAGTTTTCCATGAAAAGGTTCCCTCCCCCAGACATTTTTGCCCTACTTTCTACTTAGCACATGTGCACAAATCACTAACTCCAGTCTGGAGTGTTAGATGCTGATACTGCACTGAGAAGAAGAAACCCAAAGTACCTTTGACGTTTTGTTACAGTTGGCCTTCCATTATAATTTTAAATTTGATGCTGATACTGCTTTGAGAGAAAAAAATCCCAAGTACCTAAAGGTTTTGTGATTACGAGCTCTACATTATTTTAAATCTGGTGAGCGCATAGATTTATTATTTGTCGGCACGTGGTGTGTGTGCATTGTATCATCACCTTCACACTATACACTTTTAGTGGGACATTTGGTTTCCCCTTTATATTTTGTTTCACGGATAAAGCACTATTAGTGCGTTGTCTCTGTTGCGCTTCTCCACAGTGTTTTTCTGGAGGATATATGCACAAATCAGCTTTCCCTCTGTAATCTCCTGCATTACAAATTAATTTATGTGGCCAAAAGGTCAGCACACTGCTTAACCAACAGCAGTCAGGCAGCTTTTTCTTCTCATGTTTCCTGACTTGCAGAACAGAAGGAGGAGGGGGAGGAAAATGTCAGCTCTCAGGAAAACTAATTAAGGAAAACAAACTGCAAGTATTATTTCTTCCCTAAACATTCTTTTAACTATTTGTGTCAGCAATTGGCTTAGTATAAAGGAGTTTTATATGTTTGTGTGCAGTTATATCAGCACTAAAGTGCCCCTTTAAGGGTTATGCATAGTAGTAAATCAATAACAGTGCAAAAGGAAGATGTCTAGGATAATAAAGATATGAATGAAAAGGATGTCTACTTACACAGGCAAATTTAAAGGAATCTTTCCTCACTGTTGTTGAACAGCTACAATAAGCCTTATACATAAGATACATTCTTTTTTTCCCTAAATCTTTCTGAGGTTTTAGTTTCCCTTGAACAAAAACAAAGAATTGGAACATATTAAAGATATATAGGAACTGCAGCAACAATGCTGCTAAAAAGCTTCCTAAAAAGGAATAAACTGAGATTTGTTCCAGGCAGATAGAAAACTGACAAGAAATTGTAAAATATACTAATATGTCTAAGAAGCCTTAGATGTGTTAGTACACTTGTGTCTCTGGTATAGTGACACATAGCCAAACGTCCCTGTGATTCCAATACCAATGTCCATGTACAATTTTATTCATTAACTATGTTAACAGAACAGCTTAAGGAAAACAGCTTATAATGGCCACTTATTACACAGGACTATAAACAAGCCTCTTTAATTAACAGGAGTAATATACTGAATATTTAAATCTCAATCTCAATCAACCTATTTGAGACCATGTGACATTTTGGCCTGACATCATTGGGTTGTGCGTCAGCGGTGACGTTCGGGCGAAATGTCATCACATATGCATGTCACGTGATGACGTTCGGCCTTAACGTCACCACGCAAGAACCTCATATAAAGGAATCTACGGTCTCTTCTGGCTTCAGCAGCATGTTTGCAACCCCCGTGAGAGCATCGTTTGACCCCCAAAGGGGTCGCAACCCACAGGTTGAGAACTGCTGCTTTAACAGGACATTCTGTTTAAACAGTCAGATGTCGCTGCATGCTCAAAATGTACTGCTGGGTACACTGAAACATTCTTCCCTGCTCACACTGCTATGCACATTGTGGGGGGTCATTCATTAAAGGGTAAACTGTCACCTAAATGCCCAAATTCGCTTCCTTTCATGACTTTTCCAACCCTGCTTAGTTGACAAACTATGTGATGTGACAAATTCATGACCAATTCTGATGCTTACTCCAGTCACAGACTTACGGAGCTCTTCGCAGCAATTTGCGTAATATTCCATTAGCCAATAAAAGGTATCACCCTTGTCTTTGCTTAATCTATGGCTAACATGGTGCATAACTCTACTACCTCTGACTATGCTGCACTACGCATACGACCACGTCTGTTGCTGTCCGCTGCTTCATGAATAAGAAGAAGTGAATTTGCGTCTTCCTGATACGAACAGATGCAAGGTCAGTATGCTAGGCGAATTCACACTTTAATGAATGACCTAAGGGGGTAATTCAGCAAGGAACCTTGCCGAGACTGGAATCCCTTTAAAGCGTTTGCTGATGTCCGCGTGCAGGACATCAGCGAGTGCATAACAGTCTGTGTGAACTGAGGCAAAGCATTGCAAGGTGAGTTCGCACCTTGCTGAATTACTCCCTAATTAATGTGTTTACATTCATGAATATCAGTGTATTCCAACACACAGTAAATACTGTATATGTTTTCTTCTTGACTTTGTGAGGGATGTCATTGTGTGTCAGTGCACAGAGAACATAATCTGGCAAGGGCTATCTAGTTATTATATCCATATTATTATCCTTATAACTACTTTTAAAGTACCAGTAACACCAGAAGAAAATCCATTTAGTAATGGAAATTTTGTCTTTCAAGTTGAATACCTGATTTCTGTTATTTTAAGTTGTTTTCCTTAATTGTCTTTGCAGCCATATTTTATCTGTAAAAACCCCGTATATTGCCTCTTATGTATGTATGTATGTATGTATAATTTTATTTATAAAGTGCCACAATCATATGCTCTTATGGGACTTCAGTTAATATGTATAAATGAAGTGACTCAGAATGCTCAATTTAGCTGCAACCAGTTGAGAGAGAGAAACTACACAAACCAATAAAAATCAGAAATTCAATTCAAGATGACATTTTTATCTGTAAAGGAATTACCTGCCATGACAGTCCAAATAGAAATGTTCTTCTGCTGGGGTTACTGATCTTTTATGTTTAAACAAAGGTTTTGTGAAAGAGAGAGAATCATTCAGGACCCTTCTTAAATGAATTAATGAATTAGAAAACTTATTCCTTTACTGATATATTTTGGGAATATTCTTAGTAGAGATTGAGGTTTTGTTAATTTTGACCGTCTATATAATGTAACAACACTCTATGGTTTCGGCTGTGAGAATTGCATGCCTTTGTGTTCCGGATTACATGCATTATGATATATTTCATTTAAATGTATCAGTTTATAATTAGTTTAATTAACTGGAACCACAATATGCACAATAATCTAAGATACAGTCACCATTCTAATTACAAGATTTCATTCACTCTGGTTTCAATCACTCTACTGAAAAGTCAAAGTTAAAAATGTAAACTGTGTTTCATTCATCTATAAAAATGAGTTTTCCATAATGAAAATAGTTGTTTTAAAAGAAAGCTTTATTGGTGGTAGGGAATTCATTTAGACTGCAGCCATGGCGACTGCAGCTGGGAGCGGATGGAATGTTTCCCATTCACAAAACCAAATATGGCAGCTTAATAATATCCATGGCTAAGAGCAGCCACTACTCCGGAACTGAATTTCTCCCAGGCGGCTTCGACTTGAGGAGTGAAGGCATTTCCCAGTTTGGCACCCAGGACAATGACCAGGCAATTGGCAAAAAGCTGTAAATATAATAAATACAAATAAGGACTTGTTTACAAAATGGCAACATATATAACATATTATACCTGGCATTGCTGACAGTAGCAAAGTGTATCTAACATTAACAAAGCTTATGTTTTTTTCCACTAGATTTTGGCTTGACTGCTTTGCAGCATAATGGAGATTTAAGTTTACCATCTATGTACTTTGAGTTAAAAAGTAAAATTGTATTTCCTACTTTTAAAATGCTTTTGGTAAATTAACATCATGACGTCTACATTTTCAGAGTCAGGGTATTTTAAGAATGGCAGAATAGCAACCATACATATCAATCCTACACAATAGTTTTTCCATGCTCTATAAGCTATTACACTGTTTATGCATGCATCCTGCTACATTGGGTTCATATAAACTAGTCTTTTGTAGACCTTAGTTTGATGTCACTGTTTCATGACCAAAATAGAATTATTATATTAAACAAACAGAATGTATAATGAATAAAAGTTATCAGACATACCTTGAAGTTCTCGGGGTCTACATGAAGTTCATGGGCATGCTTCTTGCTGAGAGGGGCAAAGAATTGCTTGACGTCATCAACATGACTTACGGCATCCCCAACAGCAGACAGAACCTTCTTACCATGGGCCTGGACCTTGGCATTGCCAGAGATAGCGGAAACATTGGACAGGTTTCCAAAACTGCTGAAATACCTTTGGGTCCAGGGATACACAACCAGCAACCTGTTTCCATAAGAAAATGATGCTATGTGTTAATATATAGAGATAATACTAGTTTTTCTTGGTATTTAGTCACTATTAACTATAGACAGAATGAAGAAAACATTTATAGGGAATTCACTGTATTAAATTACGTTAAACATCTTTACTACTATTTCCCAATCTGTTTTAAAGTTAAAATGTTTGCATAGTATCTTATGAATAAAACATTAATATGAGTATTTGGAAACAAGCAACTAAGTGAACTGTTTACTGTTATAATAAATTAGCCTTATTTAGCTTAACATGATTGTTGTAATTGTACCATTAAAAAAAGCATTTAGAAGACAAGTATTTACTCACCAATCAATCAACAAACAATATATTAGTAACAATAATATCTTATGTTACCTGGTCAAGGTATCATGGCCATCGTGGTCAACGTTGACCTTTGACCACACAGAGGTAACAATAGACTTCTCTTCAGGAGTCAAATGAACCATGTTGTATGTTGGCGTATAAAGCTTCTAAGACTGTAAAAAAGTGAGAAGTAAGAGGCTTCTATGTCATTGAACTGCTAGCCATGATTTATAGTCCTGTGCTGAGTCACACCCAGTGCGTGTTTCTGCTGTGTCATATTTTTACTTCTCCACCCATGTTCACATGTCCAAGTGGATTGGTTTAGACTAGAGAATCAGCTATCTTTTAATGTGCAGACTGTATTTTTGTTGATGATTGTGCATAGAAATTTGTTTTCAGATACTAAGAAGTGATTCTATTCCCTTAAAAAAAAGCATATATATATATATATATATATATATATATATATATATACACATATACACATATGGAGGAAATGTAGCTATTTGGTTAATGCAATAGATGAATTTGTATAGACTTTTATGATTTTATGTGCTTATACCAAAATGGATTATTGATGCTGCATCTCATATTTGCAATAGTGACATTTTTTCACATTGTTTAAAAACCAGTGCGCGCACATACAAATATATAAATATGCTCACACACACATACAAACACATGCACAAACACCCTTTCACACTCACACATGTAACATATATTCACTAAGGTTCGAATTTGACTGTCGAATTTGAAAACAGCGGATTCCCATAGTAAATCTGCTACAATTTCCCCATAGTAAATCTGCTACAATTTCCCCATTGTAAAGTCGCAACAATTTTTTAATGTTAAGATTGCGACAATTTATCCACAATAAAGTCATGACTGCGACAATATTCTCATTATAAAGACGCGACTTGGACAGTAGCAGTCTATTGCGGCTGTCTTTATCTGGCGAATTCACACCTATACACAACAATTTGGACATTAGTGAATATAATGGCAGTCTCACACACATACACACATTGCTGCACATATCAAAGTATCAATAGATTGCTCTCTGTTTAATGCTGATGTTGTGTTTCTTACATGGACATGTTATTTTAATTTATAAAAATGATGATTGACTCTGATTATGCCACATGCGTGAAGGATACAAAGAAAAAAATATACTCAGCCATATTTTTCTTGATCATATAATATACCCACACCATCTTCCATTAAAGATGCTGTCACCTTAATGTCTCTATGTGGTATCCCAGTTTATATAAAGTGGGTGCTTTGCCTCTTTAATATAAGTCACCAGTTCGGCAATTTGATAACTGAATAAAGTCATGGAGCTGAAGGCTGAAGGGGGTTATTAACTAAAGTCTGAATTGTTGCGTATAGGTGCGAATTCGCTAGATAAAGACAGTCGCAATAGGCTGCTACTGTCGCAGTCCCGTCTTTATAATGAGAATATTGTCGCAGTCGTGACTTTATTATGGGGAAAATGTCGCGGATTTGCTATGGGAATCCGCTGTTTGCGAATTCAACTGTCAAATTCACACCTTAGTGAATAACCCCCTCTGAGCGTGTTCCCTGCAGACTATTGAAATCTTCTACCTTTTTACATTTTATTTAAAAGGACAATCATTCATAATAAAACAGGTGTGATTCGGCCTCAACTGAAATGAACATTGCTATGGTGATATAACACAACTGGACAATAATAAATACTGTTATTTACATTTTATTATTAAAAGCTTAAATATCTCTTACAATTTAAGGCCAGGGACACACTAGCTATTTTTCAGCTGAGCTGGAAAAATAGTCTTCCTGAGGAGTAATCTACACAAGTAATCTACAATTGTGCTTTGCACCATAGACCATAATGAGACTAATTTAAAAAAGCTCAACTGAAACACAACTAGTGTGACCCTGGTCTTAGTATGATGAATTAAATGATTAAAGTATGATGATTAAACCACAAAAATGGTTTAAGCTGTATTAGTCCAGTTGAATAGCTCTTATGCAATGAACTGTTACTCCAAATAAATATCATATAATACTACAGAACTCATCTTTCTTACTATGATGATTTTTGAAATGATTTAAATGCTAAGCACTCTCAGTTAAGCACGGATCTGTATTGTGTTCCTGTTAAAAATTCTTCAATGTAACCTATAACAATTTCTAATATCTACAAATAACACTTATTTTTCGCTTATGACAGAATCACATTGTTCTCTTTCATTAAAAGCCATAGCATATTAATTTATCAAGAAATGAACTACAATGGCAAAAACATGAAAAGTGAAATGCATCCATTAGATGGCAGTATTGGAAGGCATTCACGGACAGGATTCCGTGTGAGACCTGCTACAGGCTCTCTTAACCTCTTTAGTCTGAAACTATATACTTGTAACATATCACTTAAACGCAGGCTGATTTCAATGAAGAGATAAAGATGCGGAGATAGGACTGCTAGCGAAATGTATTGAAAAGCCTGGTTTGTTCAAGGAATGAATACCCAGCAGTAAATGCTCAAATATAGTGCTAATGATGCAAATACAAGTGCAAGCATTAAAATGCAAATGTGAATGTCTTTGCCCCACAGAGCTTACACTCTAGATGTATTAATGCAAACTACATATTGCTTACAATACTCGCTTAATATCATAATATGTCAGAATGTTCTTACATATTTTTGGATAACCCAGTGGGAGTAATATCCACTTGGAATAATGAACTGTGAAATAGCTGAAATAGCTGGGTTTGTAAAAACCACAAAATAACATTTCAATACAATATTAGGAATGATACTAGGGTTTAGTGGATAAATGTCTATCTAATACATTTTGTGGAAAGATTTCACTTCTCCTTTTACTAAGTTATGGAAATCATATATCATTTTTTATTAAGTAGGAACAAAAAATGATGGAATAACTTAATACTCAATTGTATCCCTAGGAAACAGTACCATTTAAGGGGACGCAAAACATGGGGGGATTTTATTGCTAATTTTCTTTAAAAATGCTAAAAAATAACAGTAACATAATC
>WMED01027450.1:0-10625 GCA_019650415.1 Pipa parva | reverse complement strand
GCGCAGCTCAGTAACTCCGAAGTGAGGCGAACAGTACGCAGCTCACTTCGGAGCTTAGTACCCCCTCTCTCTTAAGTGGCAAATACAAATAAATCAGATAAGGTGAGAACTGCTGTGGGATTTTTGTTTTTCAGTCTTCCATAAGTTCAATATCTACAGTAGATTCCTGTGAAACAGTTCAAGTAACATTTAAAATAGACAAATCAAAATAGTGAAATCGTCAAGGGAAGGAGATGACAGGAATCTTCTACTACAAAGAAGAAAGAAAACTTGAGACTAAAACCTCTGAGGGATTAAATAAATCCTCGAGTGTAAGATCATTTTTATGATGAAGGCATTAATGTTACTGAGGTAATTTCAAAATTTCCTTTACGCATGATAATAACTATTAATAATGAAACTGCCTTAGATTTTCCCTAATGCCTCCTGTAACCATCCTCATAGTTCACTAAGTGCAATTTAGAAATATATATTATATAATAGTTATTTTATTTCAGTTATGTGGAAGCAAATACTATGTGTACTATGAAATCATGTAGTGACAATACAAGCTGAAATGTGTTTATGTAAGGCAAGGCTCTATACAGGCCCAAAAAAATGTAGGGGGTTATTCACTATGTTCCGAAGTGAGGTGCGTAGTGTTCGCCTCACTTCGGAAAGACTGAAATGCGCATGCTGATGTCCTGCACGCGGACATCAGCATGCGCAGTAAAGGGATTCCCCTCCAGGCGAGAGCATAAGAGTCTCCTCGCCGGAAGGGGAATCCTTAGTGCGTAGTGTTCTTCGGAACACAGTGAATTCCATAGTCTCTAAGGAATGGTTTTGTCTTAATGATCGTTAGTCCATCAAAAACTTTTCATCTTAGATCCCCCAAAGTGTTAAATAAAAATACACAGTCAGTGTAATGTGAACTGTGAGTGAATTTGACATATCAGAGAAAATAATGAACAAAGTAGGGGAAGTGGTGAATTGACACAAATTCAAGCATCTGTGGGACATTTTGCACTTTGATAAATATATCCCTAAATCGGAATATTTGGCTCAGTTATGCTGAAGGTAAGTAAATATATACACAATATAGTATTTTTTAAATTTTACTCTTTCCAAATAAAATGGCACAAGTCACCTGCTTAAAAAAAAAAAAAAAATCTGCTTATTAAACGACACTTTACTCATTCAGAATATCGGTGCATTTCCTGGTGAATAATAACAATAACATTAATGAAAATAAAATTGTTAAGAAAAGGTACGATTCTTGCCTTTGTATATGATCTATGAATCTTTGGGAAAATGTTTATATTTCTGGAACCATAACAATCTCATAACCCAAGGCCTAAAATATATTTAGTCCTGATATTCTTCCTGAAAATATGTTTGTTTGGGTGGAAGGCATCCCCTGGTGAAAGACAGCAATCTATCTCCAGAAAACCTGTTGAAGTGAACTTGACAAGCATATATTTAATGCATGTGCATGAAGAATCAGCTTCACTGAATGCATAACTGTATTCTGCAGACCGTTTCAAATTATAACTCTGTCAGCTAATTAAGCCATTCTAAGTGTAAAAGCAAGAAGCAGAATGAACAAAATCACATCTGGAACCATGTGACATGCACAGTAAGAGTAGGTTCCATTGCTCTGAATACTAAAAAAGCAGTCCTCCTAAATGCACAGCCAGGACAATCTTTCCTCCAGTGAGACCAGCACAAAAATTACTCATAATTGTATAAGAATTTAAGGCAAAAGAGAGTTACCCACGGTTTTGGCTGCATTGTTTTTGTGCTAAAGGATTTGCCCAGCCCTATGGTACTAATGATCTGTGACCCCAAACTTGTAACTGGAGGCAGACATCTTTAAAATCATGGCCAGCCTTTGCCCTTAGCCACTGGTTCAACATATGCTTAGTGTGTGCTTAGGGACTGAGGATAAATAGGCCGACTATAAATTCAGTGTAAGACTGTAAAAATGATAAACAGTTAACTCTCCTAATTTATTAAGCACATTTACATTAGTGTTTGGGTCCCTTGTAATGTATATGGATACTTAAACTTCTATTAAATGAGTTAGTTTAGCACATTTACTTTATCCATTTAAAGGGAAATGCATACTAAGCTACACATGTTGCAAGATTGTGTAAATATGAACTGTGATATATGATGCAAATAAATCTGCTTAATATGTACCCATGCATTCAACAGTAAAATTAATTTCCCATCAGCCGAACAACATGGAGATTTTCTAAATGCTTGGAGTTAAAAGGATAGTGTCGTGAAAAAAAATCCCTTTAAAACTGGCTACATACTATAAAATGCAGAGGCTGCATGACAGTTATTGTATGCCAAGTGGTACAATATCAGATAACTAATTTCAAATGTAAGTAGTCCATGTATGCAAACAAAGCAATATTTCATTTAAAATAAATTTGTTAAAGGGCTTGCAAAAATCTGTTTAAAGGAAAAAAAAAGAACATAATGCATTTTCTATAAACACACAGAAACTGCAGGTAAACCTGAGGATTTTACTGTGGGGAAGGGGGGACAGGGGCTGCAAGTATTTTATTAATTCAGCACTGGAAAGAACCCTACCAGCTCACCTTATCTTCCTGACGTGATAGGAGCTTTAAAGAATTAATATTTATAAATATTCAGTTTTAAGTAGATTACTTGATTAGTTATACCAAATTAAAAACTAATCTACTGCATATAGTTAAACATCCCAGTTCATGCCTCTTTAAGCTATAAAATAAGATGACTAGTTTATCCCTTTAACTTCCTGTAAAACAATGAAGTAATACCCATACGACACACAAGGTTCACAAGTGTACCATATTAAAGGGGTGATCTATTTAGCTTATTTAATTCGTGCTTTGTTGTTAACATGATTACACGGTAGGAAACTTGTGTGTTTTATAGCAGATCAGTTTTTAAATAATGCTCTTTTTTACAGTTTTATCCCTTAACATAAATATATATATATATATATATATATATATATATATATATATACATACTATAGGGAATACTCAAATACTTTAACAGTCTTTCGTGAATAACATACCGCAAACAGTAAGTTTCTTATCGGCTTTTATTTCCACAAAACGAACTTAAACACAGACTTTCTTGGTAAAACAAAAAAACCCAGTTGAATAGCACTTTCAGTGTGAAATCCTTTCTCAGAAAAACTAGCAAGTCTCAAAGCGCAGCCTACTCCAAAACAGATTTCTCCCTTTACAAAACCAATCACACTCAACTGGCTCTCCCAGCTGCCTTTTAACTAGGCTCTAGCCTGCAGCTGGGGTGATTTTTAAAACCGGGACTGACCTCCAGTAGTATATCCATATTATTGGGGCAAAATATCACTCCTCAAACACTACACCTTCACAATACATATACACGTCTCTTTACTACAAGGCTAATAAGAAATTACTTTAACTGTGCATGGCATGACTATAAAGAAAGGTGTTTTGCAAGTTACAACAGATTATTGGTGCTTTTACATGGATGAAGTGAAAACACAGAACTATAGATGCTTTGGTCTTTTCCAGATATAAAGGAACAGTATGAAACAAAAATGATGCCATGACTAAGCACCCGTGAGGTGTGAAACGCGTAGGCGTTTGTTTTTGCATTGTTTTTATTGCTTTTAATTTTACCTATGTGGTACCAATAAAAATTTACTAAGTTTTATACTTTGGAGTGCCGGAGGACCCTGTTTATCTAAAGGAACAGTATGGCCAAAAATTAGTAAAAGACATTTATTATTTATGTTAAATACAAACTTTTATGCCGGTGCGGGGCTTCATTATCAGCGTGGCTAGAGAGAGCTGCACATCTTAGAAGGGATGTGGAGCCTCGAGACAACATAGAGTCGCCGGCAGAGAATAAAGATGGCGTCTACAACACAAAAGTACTGTACAGCACTTCTTTACAGGTAAGAATTTAATTTTATTTTAATTGATAATAAAATGCATTTAATAAAAGTTAGTAATTAACATAAATAATTAAATGTTTTGTTTTTTTTGGCCATACTTTTCCTTTAAAGAGGATCAAATGCTAACACACTGTCCTTTCTTGCTTTGCAGAGGCAGTTATATATTTTTGACAGTCTTAACCTGTGTTTCTAATATACCATTTTTTTTTTCAGTCCCTAAGAAGTGCACACTGAGCATGTGTTGAGCCAGTGGCTGTGGGCTAAGGCTGGCCAAGATTATAAAGATGTCAGCCTCCAGTGACCACATTGGAGGCACAGATCATTAGTGCCATAGGCCTGGAACATCTGAACATGTACCTTTATACAGCGTTTCTCTCTGTCATCTTCCCTGTCAGCCTGACTTTTCTTTTCTGGGTTGGGTGATGATGATTGACATTATAGCTCCTCCAATCAGATCCCTACTAGACTCTGATTTAAGGGATCTGATTGGAGGAGCTATAATGTCAATCATCATTTAGCTCTGCCGAACCTGACTCGGGAAAGAAAAGGCAGGCTGACAGGGAGAGACACTGTATAAAGGTACATTTCTTTAATAAATATATACTTACAAAACGTTTATTTCATTAGTAGAACCTAAATTAGTATTCAAGTTTTCAGGTGACAGGTGCACTTTAATTCCTCCTTTTGCTTGTCATTGTACCACAGGACAATTTAATTGCAAGAAAAAGACTTTAGAGTAAATTTCATAGTTGAATACTTAGATTATTGCTAAATTATTTATAGGGGGTATGCAATTGAAAAGTGTATGCATAATATCTCAAGTTATGTATGTATGTTTCAATATTATATTTATCCAAATAATAAAAAGAAGTTTCATGGAAGATGGCCTTTAATAAGCAACAGAAGCGAGACATCAAGTCTTAATGCAGGCAATAAGAAATTTCCTAATGGGACCCCGCAGAGAAAATTTGTGGGGATTTTGAAAAGGAAATGCTGTAAACACATACAATTCTCTTCTATTGTTACTATAGCAACTAAACTAAACAGCGCTCACACTTTTAAGCAAGAAAAAATGCATTTAAAACACAGATTTGCTTAGCTGTTTTACTTACTTGGAAGTTACATACAGTATTTACTCTGTAAAACAACTGAATGAATCATTTCAGCTTTTTTTTCATATTGTAGAAACAATACAGTATACTGAATGTATATTTATGTAAGACTAATTAAATGGGCAAAATGTATTAAAGACCTCTGGTCTTTCCAACTTTACTGAGAGAAATCTTGGGTTGATTTCCTAAGATTTCATTCGAATCTCAAGATCAAGTTTCTCGATCTCGAGTTTTCAAATTCTTTTCCATGGATAGGAAAGCCAGGCTTTACATTAGTAGCATGGCTAGTTGGCTACCTTTCCATGCAAAATACCAAAAATCTGTGATCACAAAACTTGATCTCGTAATCAGGAAAAAATCTCGCGAGAATACAATGAGATTTCTATTGGTAATGTCAGAAAGACCCAGAGCAGTCTTTCCAACTTTAATAAATTTTGCCCAGTTAGACATTTTGTTTAAAGTGTACCTGTCACCTCAAGACTCAAATACTAAATTAGGTTGTACTAATGAAATAAACATTTTTGTAAATATATATGTATTTAAAAAAAGTACCTTTATACATCGTTTCTCTCTGTCATCTTCCCTATCAACCTGACTTTTCTTTTCCAAGTCGGGTTGGGCGGGGCTAAATTATGATATTATAGTTCCTCCAATCAGATCCCTTAAATCACAATCTGGCTGGGATCTGATTGGAGTAGCTATTTAGCCCCACCCAAATTAAGAAGGAAAAGGCAGGCTGGCAGAGAGAAACGCTGTATAAAGGTACATTTTTAAAATACATATATATTTACAAAAATGTTTATTTCATTAGTAGAGCCTAATTTAGCATTAGTTTTTAGGTGACAGGTGCACTTTAAATCATTAAATCATTTTAGTACCTGGAAGATTATTTTTATACAGAATTATGTGGGTCTTTGCATGATCAACAATAGTTCTGGGTCCAAATGCAAGTTTACTCAGCTGAACATTTTTACTGAACATGTTAGGATGTACCAAGGTACCTTGGGGTGAAGGAATCATCAACTAAATTCTTTAGAGGTCTGTTGGCACCCTGTGTGTAATAATCATGCTCCTTAGCATTTGCAGTTCTGGCAGTTTAAAGTTTAATTTAGAGAATATGGATGGAAAAAAAAGGAATGTCAGTTATGCCCTCTTTGTGAATGTCATGAGCGGTGCTTGCCTGCTGCAGTGCTGCTTGTACAGTGCCGGCATCTGATTCTGGCTAGCATTGGGTGAGCGCTACACACAACATTTCTGGGCTGCCAGCCAATCAGGAGCCACTGACATCACGCATGACATCATCGGCACCAAATTCAAAAGGGAGAGCACTCTCCCTTCGCTGCAATGTTCTATGATTTTTCTGCAAGTCTCCACTACCCTCACTGTGTTTCAGCTTCTTCAGCAGCATGTCTTCATCCTTCTGAGTGTCAGCTCTGCAGCCCAGTGTTTCAGAATTTCTTCAAGGAATATCTTGATGATCTTCATGTCTGTTTCCAAAATTGTTTCTGACTGGCTGCTCTATGTATTTGGTTTTGCTGTTCCGTTATTAAAGGTATGCAACGCTATATGTGATCCAGTGAGTTGTAGTTCTGCAGTTCCTGTACCTATCGATGTCTTCAAGTATTTCAGCCAGCTGCCACTGGTGGAAGGTTAACCTGAGGGCCGTGACCTAGAAGGTGGCTGCCGCAAAGCCCAGTACCTCCTTGCAGGGTTTAAAGGTGAAGACCTGGTCCTCCTTAGACTCTGTGTTTCGGTGATATCCTGTGCCAACCCCACTGTGGCAAGGAGAATCTAATACACTTCTGTTTCTGCACTTTCCTGCATTTGTTCCTGTTTCCAGTAGGCCTCAGTGCCTCCAGAGGCCTAACCAGCTCTGGTTGTTCCAGTTCCTTCAGTGGCATCCAGTCCCGTTGTTCCCCGTGTGTGTTTTCGCTACACTTCACATTACACGTCTTCAATTCATTATATCTACTTAGTTGGGGTGCTGGTAACATTACTAATGTCATTAATGCCGCCCAGTTAATCAGAAGCTGGGCACCAGTAACATCACTGTCAGGAGTAAGTTGGCGCTGTCCTGCCCTGGCAGGTTGGAAGTTATATATTACCATTTTGACTTATTGCTCTCACCACTTTCTCTGTTTTCACCTATTTTCCTTTCTACTTTTGTCCATTACTGAGACATTAATTTGATGTTATTTCTAGAAGCTTAAGAAATAAATAAACATAACCACTTCATCACAATGGATGTCCTCACATACAGCACCACGTACCCCTAATTTGCCTTATTGCTATTATAATCAGTTTTTCCCTTATTCTTCCACTGTAAAAGATTGCCTTCGTTTGCCAGTGTAATTCTCCTCTGATTTCTCTAAGTGCACTTTTGGAATTATAAGAACAGATTAAAACTGAATGAATTGCTTTTATCACACGCTCCTCTTTTTCCCCTGATTTTGATTGCCGTGTATCATGCATTGCCTGACGTCCAGAGTCCAGACTTATTCCATGGCCCTTGCTTTTATTTTACAACCATCTGACCTTTTCATCAACAGTTATTCCTCTTCAGATAATTCTGTTTGTCCCGATACCCTAAATACAGCTTAATATATGGACTACCAGAATGTTTATATTCCAAGATGCCCATAGTATCAGGGATTTCACTGAGACTAAGCGACATTTCATAAACTCTTTCCGAGTTTATCGCACGAGATCTTCCATTGTTCTCGAGAGATTTTATTGAGTTTTCGATTTCGAGTTTTTCGATCTTGATTTTTTTTTTTTTTTAATAAAAAGGTAGTCATACTAATAATTTAAAGTATGGCCACCTTTCAATTGAAAATTTTGAAAAATCGAGATTGAAAAACTCGAGATCGAAAAATAAAAAAAAACTCACGAGAACAATGAAAGATCTTGCAAAATACATTTCGCTCTTGCTTAACTTAACTGTAGTTTATTAAATGGGTGCTCAGTCACTGTATTTTATTCTGTTAATTCCAAAAAAATATATATAAATATAAGCTTCTATACATGTATCCTGTTTTCTGTTAATTGAAATATCCAGGAAGATGATGAAAAAGTGTTAAATGGTCAAAACTGATCATCCAAAATGGTCATTTGATTGAGCCGGGATAGTTTTTTTTTTTTTTTTAATAAGTGAGGGGTTATTTGTTTGCATTTTTGGCATTTATAGAGGATGTACCAAGATATCAATAAGCCACTTAGGAATTAATACATACTGTATGTGCGGGCCATATTTATCAAGAGGCAAAGTGCTTTTTGATGGATTTGTCCTTCCAATTTTAAATATTTACCATGATTTTTATTATTTTGGCTTACTTCTTTCTTTATTCCCTATTTAACACATTTCACACATTTTTCAGCACACATTTTCATGGCTACAGTGAATTTATGACTACAGGTTTTCAGTTTCTTCATGGTATTTACTTACATCAAAATAAAGGGTAATTCAGCAATGTGCGAAGTGAGCTCCAGATCCTTCGCATCACTTCGCACTGACTGTTATGCACTATCTGATGTCAAATAAATAGGCAAAACTCATTAATATGGGGAAAACAAATTCTATTCTTGGTAAATATGTTCCTAATTTGAATACACAGGGAATATTTATAAAGATTTCCCACTGATTTATATAGGATCAAAAACAAGTTTTGGAAACAAAAACATTGTTTCTCTAGCATTAAGGGGGTTTTTGTATTACACTAATCTTACCTTTCTTTTAAGGAGCGACTGACACTAACGGCGAAATTTTTTAAATTCGGAAAGACTGCTCTCGGTCTTTCCGGGTTTATCACGAGAAATCTCACTGTGTTCCTGCAAGATTACTGCACGAGTTTTTCAATCTCTTTTTCATTAAAAAGGTAGACATACTAATAATGGCGGACTGCTATGGATGCAGTCGCATGTGTAGTGTGGTGAAGGCAGTCGAATAGAAGTAGGATGCAAAGTCAGTGATGTGAATTCCCCCAGTGAAGCACAGTGACATCATCCTAATCATATCCCACTAACTGTATAGAAATTAATTATACACCTATTTCTATGTCACCTTGTCCCTAGTTCATGTTTAGCAGTAGATTCATTTAATTGCAGTCACCATTGTGAGACTTGAATGAATAGTTGCCTTATGCCATGTCCGCGTGCAGGACATCAGTGAGCGCATAACAGTGTGTGCGAAGTGATGCGAAGGATCCAGAGCTCACTTCGCAGATTGCTGAATTACCCCCTAAATGTGAATTTACACCTTTATATGACTATTCAGTCTTTCATGAATAAGCCCCTATATTTTCCTTTATTATAGTGAAGTCAATTGTGCAGATACCCCAAACAGCATATTGGAGTGACAATACAGCAAATTGTTGTGAATTGTCGCAAAGTATTTTTTGAGCCTAGTCATTTGAATAGCAGCAGTAAAATATTGTAATAAATTTAACATGAATGGGTATATTGTAGCAGAGTGATGTTATCTTTACACGGAATTGTTTCTTTTTCTATATTAATTTATACATAATGGGAAAAAGCTCATATAATAACATAAGTAAGGACAATGTCATTATTTTGAGAACATTTACAATTGCTTTTCACATTCCATCCAATAGCAGGCAATTCCTAGCTCTTGTTCACCAAATTGCATAACAATGGTTTAAACCATTGTACTCATCTTTCACATTTAGGGGGTTATTCTCTAAAGTCCGAATTGCTGCTTAAAGGTTTGAATTCGCCAGCTAAAGACAGTCGCAATAGACTGCTACTGTTGCAGTTGCGTCTTTATAATGAGAATATTGTTGCAGTCGCGACTTTACTATGGAAATAATGGAGCTTGCACCCATGAAAATCTTCAAAGACAAAGATCCCCCCAGTAAAATAATCTAAATTTGAGTTTGTTGAACCAGTGCAGATCACAGGGGGCTGGTAGGTAGGAACAGGTTGGAGGATGGCAGCAGCATGTAGCAGTGGTCTGTTAGTGACCACTGTGGGTTTTAGCCCAATGACATATGTGTAACATACATTCCTTTATACAGTATATTTACATTGCTGGGCTCTGAGATTCAAGTCAAAAATAAGTTAAATCTAAAGTTCAGCTGAAAACAACAATTGAATCACACATAAGGCAGTAAAATATGGTCTACCATTAACTCTTATGGGAATATTGCTCAACCAATGTATATTTATGCATTTCAAACTAAGAATAATGAAACTGTTTATTGTTCCTTCCTACCAGTGTTACCTCTTTAATGATGGGGGAAAAAAAATGAAAAATCACAGACAAACCAAAGCTTAATTTAAAATTACAACTAACCCCTTGGATTTTTTATCCATAGGTTGTTTGCTACATTAAAATATGGCCACAGGTATTTTATCAAGGGAATGTGCAGTAAGTGGTAAAACATCACCAATCACATAGTATAGCCTTACACATGGGGATTCCTTTGGTACATACGGTAGCTTAAAATGAAATCACAAAGCAATGCAAATCAGGATTTTGACTTTAGACAAAACATCTTACTAATAGCATCACTAATACAAACCCCAAAATCAGAAAAGTTGGCACGTTGTGTAAATCGTAAATAAAA
>WMED01027449.1:0-10626 GCA_019650415.1 Pipa parva | reverse complement strand
ACTCAGTTCATCAGGGTACAAAACAATCAATGATACCCAGCAGGTACAACAGCATGTGATATTCACAAAATTGTAGCTGTAACATATAAAAGTGAGAATATACCTGCTGCTGATGTCACTCTACGCGTTTCGCCACCGTTAATAACGGTATGCCGGCTTCATCAGGAGTGTAAAGATTGTGAAATCGCTATGAGCTTCTTATAGTGCAGTGTTCATGTGTTTCCGGGTTAACCTTCACGATCACGTCCGGGACCTGCCCCCTCATCATATCCGGCTCACACTACATGCCGGTCGTCCGGGAACAGGAACCCTCCATGGAACGCATGTTGCGTTCCAAGAAGTTCACTTCCGGCTTGCACTCGGTCCTCCACAGGAACACTGTCTATATATGCTCTCTCTTCTATTGTACCCAATCGATCTTTATTAACACAGAGAGGAAGATCTCGCATTGCAGATGTAACAGCAATTTAAAGGAAAGGTATATTCCTTTCCTATGGTTAAAGGGGAACTGATCTTTCACAATAAAATATTTCTTACCAAGTTATAAATATATTAATATTAAAAATCACATGTAATATATGAACAATACAATAAAATGATCATATTAAAAAATTTCACATATAATATAGCCGGATATGATGAGGGGGCAGGTCCCGGACATGATCGTGAAGGTTAACCCGGAAACACATGAACACTGCACTATAAGAAGCTCATAGCGATTTCACAATCTTTACACTCCTGATGAAGCCGGTATACCGTTATTAACGGTGGCGAAACGCGTAGAGTGACATCAGCAGCAGGTATATTCTCACTTTTATATGTTACAGCTACAATTTTGTGATTATCACATGCTGTTTTACCTGCTGGGTATCATTGATTGTTTTGCACCCTGATGAACTGAGTGACTTTATTAGCAGGTATTTTTGTGTTTTTATATGATACAGCTATATATTTTTGTGATCATCACATGCTGTTATACCTGCTGGGTACTATTGATTGTTTTTGTACCTTGATTTACCATCAAAAAGGTTTTTTGTACCTTGATGCACTATCAATAATTGGAGATTTGATTGGCGATTTTGGATCATCAATTTGATCAGAGTTTTTTCAACATTGTTTTAAAGTGATTGAATTTCTCAATGCATATAAGGCACATTATATAGCCTTAATTGTTCTACATATATA
This sequence comes from Pipa parva, assembly GCA_019650415.1. Taxonomy (NCBI): domain Eukaryota; kingdom Metazoa; phylum Chordata; class Amphibia; order Anura; family Pipidae; genus Pipa; species Pipa parva. The sequence goes on along the minus strand of WMED01027449.1, from coordinate 9,441 downwards.
TGTTTTTTGACTTTGGATTAAATAAAAATAGATTTTTTAACACATATACATTTTTTGCCATGGTGTTTTGAATGCTGAGATTGAACCACGCTACTGGAATGGCGGACCTCATTGATTAAAGAAATCCTGAGGGACTGATATGCTGTTTTACAATTGAGATCTGGTGAGCATATAAGTTGAATAACACGGGAAGATTTCTACACATTGTTTTGAAGTGCTTTTTCACCTTCACACGTGGTGTTGGTATTCGGGATCTATATCATTATTTTATTGTGGGATAAAGCACTATCAGGTGCGATCTGTTTTGCGCTTTCTCCAGAGATATTTGAAGTTGTTCCATACTTTACATTAGTAGCCATACTTTACATTAGTAGCATGGTTTTACATTAGTAGCATGGTTTTACATTAGTAGCATGGTTTTACATTAGTAGCATGGCTTTACATTAGTAGCATGGCTTTACATTAGTAGCATGGCTTTACATTAGTAGCATGGCTTTACATTAGTAGTATGGCTTTACATTAGTAGCAGTACTTTACATTAGTAGCAATACTTTACATTAGTAGCATGCTTTACATTAGTAACCATACTTTACATTAGTAACCATACTTTACATTAGTAACCATACTTTACATTAGTAGCCATACTTTACATTAGTAACCATACTTTACATTAGTAGCATGGCTTTACATTAGTAGCATGGCTTTACATTAGTAGCAGTACTTTACATTAGTAGCAATACTTTACATTAGTAGCATGCTTTACATTAGTAGCATGGCTACTAATAATTTTCCTACTTTCATTTCCTCTTTTTTTTCTCTATATTCTCTTAAGCCCGGCTCTTTTAAAGAGTTTATTTCCAAGGAGACAAGTCATCAACTCACAAAATGCCATGCTTGTTCCTGGACAAGCCATTTTAATGTGACACAAATCGTGGCCTTATTGTTGGGGCCACTAATTGGCAATGACTGTAATTATTTGTGATATAGACATTACTTCCACTACCCTAGTAGTGCTAGAAGAGGTACAAATCATGAAAATCATAGTGTTAGCAAGGGTGTATAAACCATAGAGACAGGGAGACAACTGCTAGATGACCCATTGTGGAGGGCCCAGAGTTGCCTAACTAACTGCTACAAACAGGACAGTTCTTGCAAAATGATGTCATGGGGGGAGGACCAGTACAGATCTGGTCCATGATGCTGTATGGACACCATTGGCAGCTTCAGGATATCTTAGCCCATGAAAATTGGGAGGTATTGTGAAGGGCTTCCTTATGTTTCCTATCACAACTTCCTCTTATTTTAGGGCAGTGGTTCTTAACCGGGGTTCTATAGAACTCTAGGGGTGTTTCGTGGGTCGGTCTCAGGGGTTCGGCGGAGCCTCCGCCACAAAGGTCGAGACACGGAGGTCAAGTGATTTATCACTAAAGAAGGGTTCGGTGAATGTGCATATGAAACTGGTGGGTTCAGTACCTCAAACAAGGTTAAGAACCACTGATTTAGGGGGATGTGTTATTTTCGGGGGAAACAGGGTATCAATATTCGGATTTAGAAAAATGATTTATTCATGTGAACTTGCTTAATATATTATCTCTTTCTGTCCTCTCCTTATATCTTAAAAGGACATTAATGCCAAGATATGAATATGCTCAGATGCGTCCCTTGATATTTTAATGTAAAAATATGTTAACTTTGAATTTCTTGGCGTCTCTGAAGCATTTGTATATCTGTATTTATTCATTTATATAGCACTGATTTATTCATGAAGAAGTATTATCTATGGTTCCATTAAAACCAATGGCACTGGTAGGGGACCTGGTTATCAACAGATGGATGCATTCACTAACACAAAATCTTATATGAAGGAATAAAAACCAGGAATATGTGGGAATGACTTCTTGCCAATGCAGATGGGATTGTTTTTTCTAGTTTTAATGAATCTTGACGCCTTTGCTAATATGACGTATCGTTAAGTCTGTGCACCATATTATAGGGGCAATGTTAATTTCTGCTAATTAAATTGGTTTCCTTGTAGTTTATTACATGACAGAGTGGAATTTTAACTGAATTTGCTGGAAGAAGCGAAACAATCCTCTTTTCTAGCACATATATCATTACATTACAGGCAATTAACTGACTTTAAAGATAAAAAAATATATATAAAAAAACATTCAAAATATTTCACATGTTACATGTCAGTGACTTAAAGGGCTGCTTTTTTGTGTGTGGATAATTAGCCTCAATAAGACACAAGGTTTCTTAGTTTGTGTATAGTACAACAGTTATTTCTACCATTAACATTGAAATAGACGTATGAAAAATAGTGAAACAGATGGTCATGGAAGAATATGTATTTTACAACATATTAGTCACCCAGATTTAAAGTGCACCTGTCACCTCAAAACTAATACTAATTTAGGTTCTATTAATGAAATAAATGTTTATGTAAATATAAATGTATTAAATAATGTAACTTTATACAGTGTTTCTCTCTGTCATCTTCCCTGTCACCCTGACTTTTCTATCCCAAGGCGGGTAGGCGGGACTAAATGTTTGACATTATAGCTCCTCCAATCAGATCCCTGCTAGATCATGATTTAAGGGATCTGATTGGAGGAGCTATAATGTCAAACATCGTTTAGCCCCACCCAACATGACTCGGTAAAGAAAAGTCAGGCTGACAGGGAAGATAGATAGAAACGCTGTACATTTGTTTAATACATATATATTTACATAAACATTTATTTCATTAGTACAACCTACATTAATATTCGTTTTGAGGTGACAGGTGCACTGTTCTAATCAACAATACAGTTATAATACAGACTTGGCAAGAGTGCTAAGTATAATACAATTGAAGTAAATTACAAGCATAGAATCATGAAGATTTTCCAGTGAGTGACTAAACTATAAAGGATGGAGGTCTCTGTTTTGCAGAGTTTGCAATATATGCAAAAAAAGAAATAAAAGCAAGTCATTAAATGTAGTCTTCAATTTAACTAAGGGGTTTATAATATCTACAGAATTTCTAACCATTAGGGAAATAAAATGTATTCATTTAATCCATGCAAAATATGACTGCTCGTGTGCTACCTTTTCTGGATTGATGGGTTTTGTCAACCTCCATTCTTCCCTAGACTAATCCTTTTATTATCTTCTCTATTGTACGCCAGAAATACAGACTGACAGTAGAGACAGTTGAAAAGTTTGAAACTGGCTAATGCCAGTGTTGAGTCGATACATGATGTACTTTTCAGTGATACATTTTTTCTCTGCACATTTTATCTTTTTTACATTGAAATTCAGCTTTTTTCTTATTTATAATCCTAGATTGAATATGCTAGCGCTCTAAAGTACAAACAGCTGCGTTCGTATTTATCTGAGTCAAACAATTTGCTTGTCAGTAAATAAAGACTGACATATTATTCTCTATGGTAGAAAAAGCACAAATGTAACTGTAGAGAACTGCCAGATATGTTATGCAGCGGTGGCGAACGCAAAGCCCTCTCTGTGGGCAATCGGCCCCGACCTGGCAGTTTTTAAGTCGGATCCGCCACCTAAACTGAAGGAGCACCCGGTTGCCAATAAGATAGCCGCTTCAGAGCTATTCCCCGATGTAGGCGTAATGACGTTACTCAACACCTGTGCCTTAGGGGAAGGCCCTGGTGAGTGATGTCACTTTTCGGCACTCGGCACCAAAAAGGTTCACCGCCACTGTTTTATAGTCATCGTGAAAATGATACTGTTGTAGAAGTTGCGGTCATAAATGTATCAATTGTATAGTACTGTCTAAATTAGTTAACCAGCGGGTACAAATATTTGCACGAGTTACTTTTTCAAAGTAAGGGAAAAGTAAACAAACATACTATCTATATAAATAGTCTTTATTTCGGTTTACTTTTAGCTGTCTTTAATTTAGTGGCCTACAGTCTATATCTGGCTACATGCATATCACTTTGTTTGAGTTATATTTCATTCTTTTTCTTTTATTCGGGTAAGCGTTTTTGTACAAATGCTTAATTGAATCATTTCACCAATTCCTGACATGTTTATTTATTTGTTGATGGTTAGCCTGTCATCCTGTTACATCATTTTACTGACCAGTCCAGTTATACATGGTTTATTGATTAAGAACTCACTGATCATCCTTATGTCTTATTTCAAGATTTCCAAATTATTAGTTTGATCATTTTTAATGATCATAAATCAATATGTTTAAGACCATCTTAATCTAGGTCTGTAAAACAGTTTGTCCATATAAATAGTGGTATTAACTCTTAAGATATCCGTGTTAATCGTGCGCCTTACAATAGCACGGTAACACTAATAAATGGTAATATACTACATACATTTACACATATTTACTAAAGTCAACAACCTCATTATCACTGTTTTCAACAGTTATCGCCGTTATTTTAGCAAATTCGGGTCATTTTGCTGTTTGCTATTTATCAAGCTGCGATGTTTGTTATTCTGGCGAAGTACGCGGTAAATATATCGATAACGCGTAACGTTATATAGCATTCATGGATTTACCTGTAAATTTAAATGTAAAAGTTAACTTTTCAGTATCGATAACATTATCTGTGCCTTTTCAACAAACATAACTTAGGAACTAAAATCACACTCAGGGCCCATTGAAAATAATGAATAACGCCACCCAGAGAGCGTCGAATTGTAATGTAGCTGAAACACCTACCTTAGTAACCGTTGTAATAAAATAGCTGGAACAATGATCCACAATATCAATATCATTATATTTTGGCGATATCGATATTCAGTGATAACGCTTGCCGGAAACCTATAAAAAGGGCTTAGTAAATGGGAGAAGAGGTTGATATAAGTAAAAAAAGTAAAAACTTTTTTTATTCGATTTCAAAATGAAAATCAATTTGACTAGTAAATATGCCCCATTATCTATAGTATATTTCAATCTTGCCTTCCAAAAATTCTAAAAAAATGTATAAAAAGTATATGTTATTTTTAAACTAGATACTTCCACTTTGATGAATGCAAGGGTATTGGGAAGGTGTGAATTTTACCAACAGTTAAAAGATCGAGGCAGTCATCAAAGGGATTCCAAAAATAGGACCATAAAATCATAACGTCCACTTTGATTGTTTAAATACTTATATAATTGTGAGACATGTACAGGAGTGGGCTTTTTATTAATGTGCCCCCCAAAAAAACAAATATAAAGATGGAGGAACATTAGAAACCGTGCTTGATAAAATATGGTTATATCATTGTTTAAAGCAGATTGGTAGATGTATGTCTAAGCAGTCCACACTGAAGTTCATGAATGACTGTGTTTACAAGATACTTCTCTTTATATACTGTAATGCTGGGCAAAAAAATAAGTTCAAGCTTAATTAAAGCAGTGCCACAGGTGAGACCTGGATGTTGACTGTGCTCAGCTGGTCAGAGAAATGTGTTGAAAATTTCACATCACGTTGTCAGCTTGAAGTTACGTTGAGTGTCTCCACCTTGGTAGGCTCCACAGGGATTCTAAAGAAAGGAGGAAGTGCACAGACAACAAAGAGAAGATAGGTGGGAAAACATTGTAGTCTAACATGCAACAGAGGAATCAATCTTCACCCGTTTGAGCAGAAATAATAACTATAATGACCATAGTATTTTTACATATCCCAATGTAAATGTTATTTGCAATTGCAATAACATTTCCTAATGTTAAAGCACCCCGAACTCCAGGAAAAGGGAAGATCCCATTTAGATCATGGTCTACAGAGTACTAGTAAAATGTTGTTGGTGAAGGTGAATTTCTGAATTAAAGTTTGTTTTTCTTCCTTGTGATTGCAGTCATCCTTTATATGTTAAGTAAACAAACCCCTGCCTAGCCTTATTGTTCCCTGTAGCGCTTTAGACAATACATAGTCATGCAGTGCTAAATAAGATGAAATTGACTGCATCCAGCAGAGAGGCAACACAAACCAATACAAATCTGGAATTCAATTTGAAAGATGACATTTTTACTGTATAGTACTGTATAGCAGTGATTCTCAGACTGTGTCTGCTACATTTTATTTTTCATCATGCGATGGGTAATGTAACTACAGCTGTATAGTATCCGATAGACGAGGCCCAGGAGTTTACCCTAAGGAGAAAGTGAAGACTAGGTAAAACAACCATTGCTGTATAAGAATAATTGCCATATCAATCCAAATAACAGTTTTCTTTTTCTGGTGTTACTGGTCTACTAACCACTGTTAATTTAGAGTTCAGATCAAATGCAAAAAAGTGAAGATTAAATTAAAATAACAAAATATCATTCTGGGGGACCCCTTGAACATTTAGGTCATCCCTCCTACCTTCCTGGGTAGTCAGGACCCCACTCCAACAGCACATGCCCTAAGCACGGGAAGAGATTGCTAAGCACTGGAAGTAGCTCCATAGGAGCTGCTTCCCTTCCACCTACCCCCCTGTCCCTTTGTGTCCCTTTGGGGTAGGGGACATGTAAAATTAAGAAGAAGGGAAACTGGGACCCCTATCTTTCACCTACCTCCAACACTAGGTAGGGTGGGGAGATTGGTACCAATAGGAGCAGCTCCCTACCTCCATGTCTCTGAGGGGTAGGGGGCATAAACAAAACAAGTAGGGAACCCCTGGACCCCTATCACCCTTACTCCCATCAACTGTTATGGGGGGATCGCTAGGCCCCACTGGAACCACACTCCTAATAATTAAGTGGGGTTAGATGGCATCAGGACTGATCCCCACCTCCTTTAACCAATCAGGAAGAGGCTTGGGGTATAAAAGCTCTGCTTGAGAGGAACATTTTATACCCCAAGTCTGTTCCTGATTGGCATAGGGAATATAAATCCTCCAAATTTCATCAGTTCCTTCAAAGGTCCACTCCTCAGCTATAAGTAGCTGAGGAGCTCTTGAAGTGCCGTCGAGGAGAAGAAAGAAGTTGTACCTCCATGTTTTTTTATTTTCATCAGTAGTTGTTGGTGTGCACCAGCAGCGGCTGTGGAACAAAACCAGAAGAGCTTTTGGATTAACCTATGGATTATGTTGGACCAAGATGGCAGATCAAGATCAGGGGGGAGGGCGTTGAAGAGAAGAGTGTCCCATCCAGTATTATATCTCAAGTAGGTTGGTAGAAGTGCACACCAAAAAAGTTTTTCTCCTCTGGTGGTGGTGCAAAACTCCTGGATGTGGGGCAGACATCATGGTAGTTGCAGCAATTAGTGTTCTGTAGCCTGTACTAATGGTCTATGAAAATGTTAAAAACCTACTCTGTGTGTGTGTGCAAACTCTACTCTTCTAATTGTTCCATCCAGGATTACTTCATGGGCCTGAAGATAAGACTTTAGATACAGTTAGTAGATTGGTGATTACTTATCTCTTTTATTGATTATTTTTTCATTATTAATTTATTGTTTTCTATAGTAATTGTTTTTTAACATGATTGCTGGTTTTTGGAGTTGTTTTTATTTTTGATGGTTTAGATTGTTTAATTGATGGTTTATATTGTAGTTTAATTGATGGTGTAGATTGTTAGTTTAATTGATGGTTTAGATTGTTTAATTGATGGTGTACATTGTAGTTTGATGGTGTATATTGTCAATTTAATTGATGTGTTTTTTGATGGTTTTGAATCTATGTTTAATTACTTGGTATTTTCTGGCATAATTAAAGGTAACATTAGTGCATGGGGTTTTAGTTAGTTTTCAATTAGCCCTTGTGTTTTATATTTAATCATTTAGAGCTTGGTGTTAATTGATTAATCATTGATTAATTGGTGGTCTTTGAACTTTGAAATGTAATGTTAATATGTTTTTATTTTATTTTATTTTTTTTACAGGTGATGGACCCGTACCCCACTGATTAGGGGGTGCGGGCCCCACTTCAGTCCCCTCACTCCATGGTTAGATAGGGTGTGAGGGACTTAGGTAGGGCCATAATTATGTTAGGGCCCCCAACTCCATAGTGCTGATGGGGTTAGGGACCATGGGAGGGGGGCAGTGATTGATACCTTATGGAGCAGTAGCACAGTTTTATAAATATTGTATTGTATCTTTAATTACCTGGTTATTCTTAATAAATAAATAAATATATATATATATATATATATATATATATATATACAAACGTTTGTATATATACACACGCATAACTTTATTTACTTATAATGTATTTATAGACCAGTGTCCCAGCACATTGTTACAGCTCTTGTCCTTCTATCTGTGTATGTAAGTCTTCTTCCCACTTAGATTGTAAGCTCTGCAGGGCAGGGACCTCTAGCCTCTTGTGTCAATCTCAACCTGGCACTTAAAATGATTTTACACTTGTAAGTTACTCATTTGTATTGTGTAATGCACTTTTCCCATGTTTGTATTATATTTGTATGGCTGAATTGTACAGCGCTGAGTAAATTTGTGGCGCTTTATAAATAATAGTATACATATATACAGGTACATACATCCATACATACATGTATATAGCTCTACTGCAAATCCTAACAGTATCACACCCTTAATGATCACAGTAAAACACATCAAAATAAAAGTGTAGCAAACTAAATGAATAGAATTGTGCTCTTACCAGATGGTAATTATATAAGATTTTACCCTTTTATTTAACAGAAATGTGAATTTCTCTAATCGCATAGACAAAAAGTATTTCCTAATTGTTGATGAAGCGTTACAGGTTTGATGCGTGTCACTTAGAAATGCAGCATGTCATCTCTGTGATTCCTGTAACCATAGAAACTAGGTGAGATAAGGAGAGATAATATTTGCAGGTGTATAGACACTTTCACTGCTCTACTGTAGCCAAGACTGCTTTATGCTTTTGATCATACCTGCTTAACTACCTACTTTTATGTGAAATGAGCCTTTCAGTCATATCTTTGAAATCTATTAGTGCATTAAAATAAAAGTCGTTTCACTGACTGCCGTCATTCTTTATCGAACAGTTTTTGATGATTAAATTATACTGATTTTATGGGGGATATTTACTAAAGTCCAACAAGGTAGTTATTGGCTAAAGAAGCTGGTGTATAACCGGTGAAATGCGTTGAGACTGACATTTGGAGTCCAGGAAACTTTGGGACTTTATTTTATAAGCTATTTTATGGTCCATCTTTGTGAGTACCCATTTTTAAATAATAAATTGTACCAAAATAATACACTACGGTCTTGCTTTTGGCATTTCTCTCCATTCATCTTTACTGAAGAGGACATTGCAGTCGCTTTTACCGGAAAAGGAACAACTTTTAATATACTTAAAGTGCTTTTATGTAGCACTGTTTGGACTGTTTGGTGAGTGCTACCAATAAGGGGAGTTTATTCTCACCCGCAACCGAATTCGTCACTACTCATCATATGTTATACACAAGTTCATCACGTTTATATAATGTGACGCTTTTATCAAGTGCTTGCAATATATACTGTATGTACACTATATATGTTTGTA
>WMED01027446.1:0-10626 GCA_019650415.1 Pipa parva | reverse complement strand
GTGCCAACTTTTCTGATTTTGGGGTTTGTATGTTCTCCCTGCACTTTCATGGGTTTCCTCTGGACGCTCCAGTTTGCTGTTTCCCTGCACCCTCCCCCCTTCCCCTGTGTCCCTGTGGGGTAGAGGAGCCTATAAAATGAAAAAGAAGGGGTCCCTGGGACCCCTATTCCCCCACCCTGCCTAGCGCTTACTGCTAGGAGTGGCTCCCAATGATCTGCTCCTCTTCCCCCTACCTCCATGTCCCTGTTGAGTAGGAGGGAAATAAATAAAACTAGTAGGGGTCCCTGGGACCCCTATCTCCCCCACTCCCACCAACCACTATGAGGGGGTGGTTGGGATTGCTACCTGGAGGGGGTCAATTGCTGACCCCCTCTCATGGGCCCTAACCCCATCAGTGCTGTGGGGATGGGGCCCTAACCTAATTATGTCCCTACTGAAGTCCCTCACCACTTACCTAACCATGATGTGAAGGACTGAGGTGGACCCACACCCCATAACTATTGGGGTGTTAGCACATTACACATGCTGAAAAACAAAAAAAAAAAATACAAACTGTAAGGATGGTACTGGTATTTAGTGGAGAAGGAGATTGCTGAACTAACCACAGTGAACTTGGTGCTAGCTAACCTAAGGGCACGAAGTCTAAGGTATTCTCTGGTCTTCACCTTTAACCCCCGCAAGGGGACACTGGTCTTAGCTGACAAGAACACCCAGGTCGCGGACCCCAAGGTCAGGACACAGGACTCTGGGATCCGGTACAGGAAACACCAGCAATTGCAGAATAAACAAATAACTGGCTTAACTTTGATAATTCAATTAGACACTAATTGAGCCCAAACATACTATGGAGAATATTCTATAATCGGGCGCCGGGTCTGGAGTGCATCTACCTTTTATAGGCAGAGAGGCAGGCACACTCCTGTCTCTGTGCAAACCAGGCAAACACCCCCATGACGTCACGGCAGTCATGTCACATGATCATGTGCTCAAAGCGCAGGCAGTGCATGCAGGATGCGCACTTGCAGGTTGGGCCCAGTGCTGGAACGAACGCCAGTAAGTATTCCTTACAGTACCCCCCTCCTCAGGGGCATCCTCCGGAAGCCCTCTAGGCCTATCAGGATGAGCCCTATGAAAAGCATGAATCAACCTAGATGCATGTATTTCCCCAGCATCAATCCAGGAGTTTTCTTCAGGACCATACTCTTTCCAGCTGACAAGATATTGAAGTTTCCGATGTGACACTCGAGAATCCAAAATCTTTCCAATGTCAAATTCATCTTGTCCATCCACAAGGACTGGACCTGGTGCTGGAATGCTGGAAGAGAACTGATTTTGAACAACAGGTTTAAGCAGCAAAACATGAAAGGAGTTGGGAATTCAAAGACTACTGGGAAGATGAGTTTTATAGATACAGGATTAATAATGCTTTAAATAGGAAACAGACCAATGAATTTAGGACCTAATGTGCCTGAGGGCAACTTGAGATGAATATTTCTAGTGGACAACCAGACTTTATCTCCCACCTTATAAGTAGGACCAGGACGTCTCCTACAATCCTCTTGGATTTTTTGTGAGTCCTTAGCCTTTTCTAGATTGCTTGAACTGTCCACCAAATTGAGGAGAAAGATGACTATTCCGAGTCCACAGCTGAAACAGAAGTGGGAGGAAGAGGGAAAGGAAATGCCCTCACATCATGTCCATATACACAGAAGAAAGGAGAGACCTGAGAGGAGGAATGGACAGCATTATTATGAGAAAATTATGCCCATGGGATGAGTTCTGACCAATTATCCTGAGTCTCAGTCACAAAACAGCGAAGAAATTATTCTAAAATTTGATTAGTCCTCTCGGAACTATCATTAGATTGAGGGTGATAAGCCAAGGAAAAATGCAAGTCGACCCCCAGAGATTGGTGAAAAGCTCTCCAAAAACTATTTTCTGTGGAATACCATGAAGACGAAAAATATGAGCAATAAAGAGCTGAACGAGTTCTTTGGCAGTAGGAAGCTTTCATAGAGGAATGAAATTAGACATTTTGCTAAACCGGTCTGTGACTACCCAGATACAGGTATTGCCTTTAGAAGAAGGAAAATATACATACATACATACATACATACAATGAAATCCATGGATGGCTAGAAATAGGTAAGGGAAGAAGCTGGCCAGTAGGAGCAGCATGCGAAGACATAGATTGAGAACATACCAAGCAAGCAGCTACAAAATCCTTAACATCTTGTGACATATTAGTTCACCATACATTCCTGGAGAGCAAATTTAGAGTCTTGGAAACCCCAGGGTGACCATCCTGTTTAGATGAATGAACCAGAGTCAGAATATCAGAACGATGGGCAGGAGGTACAAAAAGTAACCCTTGAGGGTTTTCGGATGGGGTGGGGCAAAATGTATTAAAAGTTGAAAACGGTGATTTCGATGCTTCGATTGAAAAATTATACGATCGATCGAAATTTTCTTTCGATCGATCGCATCGCCGATTTCGCCTTTAATAAATTTCACCCATAAACTGCTTCTAAATGAGAGAGTAACTGGAGTTATGGCAGCTAAAAACTTTCCAGCAAATCATCTCCTTTCATACTGACGTTCAGTTAGTCTGATATTGACCTGTATGCAGAGAGCAATCAGATTTTCAAGTTGAGTGGGAAGATCTCGAGTGGCAAGCTCATCTTTTAGGGGGGAATTCACCATGTTCCGAAGTGTCACCATGTTCCGAAGTGAGGCGAACACTACGCACCTCACTTTGGAATATGGTGAATTCCCCCTTAGTTGTTCGGATAGCACTTGCCAGAACATTGCTGTTAAGTAGTGTTGAGCGATGATGGCAATAATCGTCATCGGACCATTATCAATTTTTTGAAATCATCAAATGGATAATCGTTAGCCTAGCCGATGACAATTATGACTATTTAAATCATAGCTAGCAAGAATGCAGCTACAATTTAGAACCCAATTGTTTTCCTATAGAAGTAATTAGGTATACCTGTAAATATACTGTAAATCTGTGGATTAGTACTAACTTCAATACAGTTCATATTCTCACCAACAGGTGGCACTGTGTAATTCTGTAAAACTGTGGATAAGTACTAATTTGAATAATATAAACTGTATTCAGATTAATAGAAATTCCCAGTTTCACTGTCTTTGTGAGTAGTTTTTTACTATCCTGTATAAAATTGTCGCAGTTTCATCTTATTGGCTGATGAAGCTTGCATTTATCATTTTATTTTGTTAAGTAGTGTTGAGCGATGATGGCAATAATTGTCATCGGACCATTATCTATTTTTTGAAATCATCAAATGGATAATTGTTAGCCTAGCCAATGACAATTATGACTATTTAAATCATAGCCAGCAAGAATGCAGCTACAATTTAGAACCCAATTGTTTCCCTATAGAAGTAATTTGTTATATGCAAATATATAGATTTACATTAATGCAAGCTTCATCAGGCAATAACATGAAACTGCGACAATTTTATACAGGAGAGTAAATAACTACTCACAAAGAGAGTGAAACTGGGAATTACTACTAATTTGACTACAGTTTATATTCTATTTCTCACCAACAGGTGGCACTGTGTAATTCTGTAAATGTTAGGTTTAGTACTTACCGGCCCTCGCTCCAGCGGCGCTTTGCCTCCAGCGCTGGGAAGCGCCATGTCTCTTCACGTGACCGCGCTCGTGCACACTGTCATTAGTGTGCACGGCACGGTCACACGCCTCTTCTGCCTTCAAACCGCAATCATGTAACAGGCTCCTGTTCTATTTCAGGGAGCCTGTCGGTTTACTCTATGCCCGAATATAAAGTACTTTGAGTGTTAGTACTTGGTTCTAGGCCTCTATTAAAGTCTTAGTTTATTAATTGCCTGCCTGCCTGCCCGCCTGCCTGTTCAGTTCCAGTTAAAGGTGCCTCTGTTGTTATTCTGCCAGCTTTCATTTTAGTTCTGCTTTATTTCCCTCCACCAGTGAACAGCTCCCTCTGGGATTGTGTCCTGGGTGTCATAGCAGCGTAGTCCTAACTTCCTTGTGGGAGCTCTAGGTGAAAACCTACGGCGTCTTAGACTCCGCACCCAGGTGGTAGCTAGTGTTAAGTTCGCTGTGGGGAATTCCAGGTTATGCCATCTCCTATTCCTTCCCTTTGGGTAACCCTGACAGTATATTCGGGCCATGGAATGCCCAGAGATGGCTACCGGAACTACTCCAGAGGAAATGTTGTTAAGTTTAGCTTGACGCGTGGAGTCTTATGAATCTCAACAGGCAAGAATGACTCAAATCTTAGATTCTATTTCTACTCGGTTACAGACCCCAGGTCCTCCTGCAGTCTCTCCACCACCTGCATCCATTCCTGGGGATTCTCAGTGCTCCCCAGTAGCTTCTCCTCCATGTTTTTCGGGGAAACCAGAGGTCTGTCATGGTTTCATAAGCCAGTGCACGATCCAGTTCGAGTTTGCTCCATCCCAATTCCCGACTGAAAGAGCCAAAGTGGCTTATGTTATTTCTTTGTTGGATGGCGAGGCTCTCACTTGGGCCACTCCACTGTGGGAAAATCGGGACCCAGAAGTCTCTGACATTGTCTCCTTCTTCTCTGCCCTCTGAACTGTGTTTGACCTCCAGTCGTATTCCAAAGGCTTCTCATCGCTTATCCGGTTTGAAGCAAGGCTCTCGTTCAGTGGCACAATACGCTGTAGAGTTCTGTACTTTGGTTGCTGAGGCAAGATGGAACAACGAGTCATTATCGGCAATGTTTTGGCAAGGTTTGTCAGAACAATTAAAGGATGAAATAGCCACGCGAGATCTTCCCGCCAGATTGATGAATCTCATCGCTCTCTGCATTCGTATAGATAATAGGTTAAGGGAACGTCTGTCGGAAAGAAGACGCTTTCAGCCTTCTATTTCTCAGAGTAGTTTTTCTATCCATTCTCCTATTACTCCTTCTCCTGTTAAGGAAGAGCCAATGCAGATTGGGGTTTTTCATTTGTCTGACGATGAACGTGCCCAGCGTAGAACCTCCGGCCTTTGCATGTATTGTGGTGGTAAGGGTCATTTTGTTCGATTGTGTCCCATAAAGCTGGGAAAACTCCAAGGCCTGGGTACGTTGGGAGGGAGACACCTAGGTCAATCTGCCGATTTTTCCTCATTACAGTCTCAACGTTTTTTGCTACCCATAACTCTTTTCTATTCCCAGGGCTGATCTGTCCAGACTCAGGCTTTTGTTGACTCTGGGGCTGTGGGAAATTTTATGGATATCTCTTTTGCCGTAAATAACAAGTTTCCAACTCAATTCCTTTCTGTTCCCCTTCTCGTGGAGGCATGAGATGGGAAACCCCTGTCGGGGGGTCTCGTTTCTAAGTCGACCAGATCCCTCAGTTTGAAGACTTCCAATGTTCATTGTGAAGAATTATCCTTTCTCTTAATAGAGATGCCTGACACTCCTATTATCCTAGGTCTTCCCTGGTTGAAACTACACAATCCTGTGGTTGATTGGTTTGCTAATAAAGTCATTTACCACAGTTCCAAGCTCCTATGGTAATTTCCACCTTATCCTCTGAAACCTTAGTGGCTTTATCTCAGGTTTACCACAATTTTCAAGATGTCTTTTGTAAGAAGGCTTCTGAAATCTTACCACCCAATAGGCGTTATGACTGCCCCATAGATCTACTCCCTGAAACTTTTCAACCCAAGGGAAGAGTATACCCTTTATCCATCCCAGAGACTGCGGCCATGCGTGAATACATTCAGGAAAATCTTTCTAAGGGGTTCATCTGTCCCTCCTCTTCCCCTGCAGGTGCGGGGTTCTTCTTCGTGGAAAAGAAAGATGGTAGTTTAAGGCCATGTATTGACTACTGTGGTTTGAATAAGATCACTATTAGAAACACTTATCCTCTGCCATTAGTTTCCGAATTTTTTGTCTTTCTAAAAGAAGCAACCATTTTTTCTAAACTGGACCTTCGGGGAGCTTATAATCTTACCAGAATAAGAGAGGGGGATGAATGGAAGACTGCGTTTAATACCCATGAGGGTCATTACGAATATCTAGTCATGCCATTTGGTTTGTGTAATGCTCCCACGGTTTTTCAGGATTATATGAACGACATCTTTCATGATCTCTTGGGACACACTGTGGTGGTATATCTCGATGACATTTTGATTTTTTCCAAATCGCTTCCGGAACATGTACTTCATGTACAAGAAGTTTTAGTACACTTAAGAGCAAATTCTTTATATGCTAAGCTTGAAAAATGTCAGATTCATGTTCCTAAAATTTTGTTTCTGGGATCTATTATCTCGGCCTCAGGATTAGAGATGGATCCTATAAAGGTGTCAGCTATCAGGGATTGGCCTCGCCCCACTTCTGTCAAGGCAGTACAACGTTTTATTGGATTTGCTAACTACTACCGGCAGTTTATCAAAGGATTCTTCTTGGTAGTAGCACCAATTGTGGCTTTAACCACGAAGGGAGCGAAACCTGAAGTATGGCCTCCTGAAGCTATAACATCCTTTTCCAAGATAAAAGAAGCTTTCATGTCCGCTCCGGTACTTCGACACCCAGATTCCACTAGGCCATTTAGGGTAGAAGTAGATGCATCTGACTTAGGTGCTGGAGCAGTACTCTCCCAGGAAGATCCATCTACCGGGAAAATTCATCCTTGTGCCTACTATTCTCAACGGTTTTCTCCTGCAGAGAGGAATTATGACATCGGCAATCGGGAATTGCTTGCCATTAAACTTGCTTTGTTTGAATGGCGACATTATCTAGAAGGCTCTATTCATCCATTTTCTATTTTTACAGACCACAAGAATCTAGAATACCTTAAGTCTGCTCAGCGACTCAATCCATGTCAGGCAAGATGGGCCTTGTTTTTCTCACGCTTTAACTTTATTATTACTTACATTCCAGGTAGTAAGAACAAAAAAGCCAATGCTTTGTCTCGCAGTCTTAGTCCTGAATCTGTCTCTTACAATACTGGTCCTATTATTCGTGACAAAATTTCTTGCAGCTTTGACTATTTCTATTCTAGAAGATTTAAAGGCTGCACAATCTGTTGCTCCTTCCGAGATCCCTCCTGGAAAATTATTTGTACCTCCAGACCTTCGCTGTCAGGTTCTTCAGCATGTTCATTCCACTAAACAGGCAGGATATCCTGGAATAGCCAAGACCTTCGAACTTCTCTCCCGTGACTTATGGTGGATATTTATGAAAGCTGATGTGGAAGAATTCATTTCCGCTTGTAATTTTTGTGCACAATCCAAGACACCACGGTCCCTGCCAGCAGGTCTTTTATCTCCTCTACCTATTCCTAATTTTCCCTGGACTTTATAGTCTATTTACCTCCCTCTCGGGGTAATGCTTGCATATGGGTCGTTACTGATCGCTTCACCAAGATGTCTCATTTTATTCCCCTGAAAAAGGTACCATCTGCTCAGGAACTTGTAAAATTTTTTATTTCTAATATTTTCCGTCTCCATGGAATCCCACAGGAGATCGTTTCAGATCAAGGATCACAGTTTGTATCACGCTTTTGGATAGCTTTCAATAAATCTTTGGGAGTAGAATTATATTTTTCTTCTGCTTATCATCCCCAATCTAATGGGAGCTCCGAACGAACAAATCAATCTTTAGAACAATATCTTCGCTGTTTTATTTTTAATTTAGAAGATAATTGGTCAGATCTCCTTCCTTGGGCAGAATTTGCTCACAACAATGCTCAACATTCTTCTACTCAGAAGAATACTGATATATTAGCTGTATCTCCTTCTCCTCTTCATATTAGTAAATCCTGACAATTGTACATCCTGACATAATAATCCTCCAAACTGTGAAAAATGTGTGACACACGTGCTGATAGTGGGAAGGCTCATCAGATCAATTAATTAAAACCAGCATATAAAACAAGTCATGAAGTCTTCCAAACGATGTAACGATAAAACCTTTAGGTGTCCAGATAGGTATTGGATCAAACCAGCCAACTCAAATTTCACAATATACAGTATAAAATGCAAGAAGATTCCAAGAATAGTCTAATACCTTTTTTATTTTTAAAATGTATAATAAACACCAGAATACTCACAATTTCACTGATTAAAATGAGCTCTGAAGTATGCAAAACCTCTCAACGCATTTCACTGCCAGGCACTGTCTGCAGCTTCATCAGGAGATAAAAAGACTACTTTTTTTGTAGATAATATTTGGATTTTTTGGGGAAGTGGACCCTCATCATTTAAAAAGCAGCACATTTTGTTGGACTGAATTCATATACCTTTTTTGGACATTGGTTTATTTGTAGTGTGCTACTTTGTTGTATTTATTTTCAGAATAAACAAATAACCAACGTCTCTACTTTCTCTGTAAGCGAAGAAAAGCAAGAGCTTATACCTCTATCATGCTCACCTTCTACAGGGGTGCTATTGAGAGTATCCTGACTAGCTGTTTCACTGTGTGGTACATGTCCTGCGCAGCATCTGATCGAAAATTTCTTCAGGGTATTATAAGTTCAGCTGAGAAGATCATAGGTTCCTCTCTTCCCTGCCTCCAGGACTTAACAACTCTCACCTCCTACGGAAAGCTCTCTGTTTGGCAGGTGATCCCACCCATCCTCTTCACAACTTTTTTAACCTGCTATATTCAGGGAGAAGAATGCGTAGCCTTATGGCCAAGACCAACAGACTCATCCACCAAGCTGTAAGAACTCTGAACTCTCTCCCTGCTTTGCCCCCCTCCCTCATCTTTCTCCTACACCAAGGGTCTCAAACTCAATTTACCTGGGAGCTGTTGGAGGTAGAGTCTGGGTGAGGCAGGGCCGCATCAGGTTTTCCACAAGAAAACAACAGATAAGAAACAATGCATGGCCCTGCGGGGAAATCAACAGCTTTGTGGAGCAATATGCAGCTCTGCTGGGTGATTTGCTGGGGAAATTAGCACCTTTGTCAAGAAATTAGCACCTTTTGGGGAAATACGCGGGTCAGCAGGGCAATGTGCGGCTCTGCTTTGCAATGTGCGGCTCTGCTTTGCAATGTGCGGCTCTGCTTTGCAATCTGTGGCTCTGCAGGGCAATGTACAGCTCTGTGGGGCAATGTGCAGCTCTACAGGGCACTATGTGGCTTTATGGGCTACTGGCACATCTGTGATTTTTTTTTAATTATAATTGGGGGTAAATTTTATGGCTGGGGAGGCAAGCTGGGGGGTATTGTGGGGTCACTGGGGTGTGTGGGAGTATTGTGGGGGGTTGTGGGGCCATTGGGGATTATTTTAAGTGGGGGATCAAGGGGGTCAAGGGTTGCTGTGGGGGTGTTGGGGGGGTTGGTTGGGGAGTTTTACTTACCCTGCCATCAGAGTTTGGCAGTGCGTGCTATTGCTGCCACTGCTGGCAGCACATTTGAGGAGAAGGAGCGCTGATCACATGCGCTCCCGGGTTCCTATTTGCTCCTGTGACCGATCGGGTCACAGGAGCCCTCCTCTTTGCACAGAGGGAGTCAGCTAGGACTCCCTCTGTGTTGGATCCAGCGCTCCACTGGCAAACAAAACACCTGGTGGAGCACATGACTGGGGGCCGCAAACTCACGTCCCGAGGGCCGCGAATTTGAAACCCCTGCCTTACACTCACCACTTAGCCACCTCACCTTTTATTGTTACTCCCTTGTGACCCTGTAATTCAGGTAGCCACTCATTCACTTAATTAGCCTCCCTGTTTCACTTCCCTCTTACTGAAGTACTGTGTCACTAGATTGGTACTGTCATTTTAGCTCCTCATTGATACCAATTGCTCTAAAATTGACTGTTTCATTAGCACTGGTATGCACTTTCACTCTTCAGTACTTTATTTATTATATTATGGTTCTTGCACTTTACTTACTTAGAATTTGTAGTAATATTACCTATTCTCAATGTCATATATGTTGGAGAGAAGAGTAATGTAATTTCAATCCTTGTATGTCCTTATGTACATATGTAGAATTGACAAATATCTTTCTAATCTATATCTAAACTGGCTTAACTTTGATAATTCAATTAGACACTAATTGAGCCCAAAGATATTGTGGAGAATATTCTATAATCGGGCGCTGGGTCTAGAGCACGTCTGCCTTATATACAGTATGCAGAGAGGCGCCTCTGTGCGCACCAGGCTCGCTCCCCCGTGACATCACGGTGGACTCATCACATGATCGCGCGCTCAAAGTGCCGGCAGTGCGCACACGTCATGCACTAGCAGGGAGGACCCAGTGTTGGAACCAACGCCGGTAGGTATTCCTTACACAAACCAAATAAATATAAAACTATCAATATAATCAAAAACCAAACTATCAATCTACAAAGATACAAAATCACAAACTAACAGTGAACACAGAAATAAACTAAAAATCTACAAAAAACTAACTCTAACAATCTAACATAAAAAATAAAGGCTTTAAAAAAAAACAACAAACATAAAATACATAAATAATAATATACAATTAATTAAATCAGGGGTCCCCAAACTATGGGGGCCCCCTGAGGCCATTTACCCGGCCCCCAGTGCTGGGCCGGTAGAGGCAGCTGCAGGAGGGGGGGCGCAAATGTGGCGCTCTTCCCCCTCCTTTTCTCTACTGCTACCTCCTCCCCGGCCCGACTCAGTGTG
>WMED01027445.1:0-10626 GCA_019650415.1 Pipa parva | reverse complement strand
CTGCCCCCACAACCCCCATGACAGCAGTCAGCATACACATAGATAGCGCCCCCTCTCCTATCCCTTTGACAGGTGGGCCAGCCCTAGCCTGTAGGCCATAGTTTGCCCACCCCTGGTTTACGGCATACCATTTAAAGGAATAGTGCAGCATCCAACAGTTATTTGCCAATATAATTGACACTTTTAGTATTTTTTGTTAAATATATTTACAGCCACTTTTTTACAGAAGGACCCTCCTCTCTCATTTAATTCCTTTATAGCTGATCTGCTTTGAAAGTGAGGCAACTATCTTGATCCACAGGCTAGGGAATTTAAAACAAAGAAACAAAAAAAAAAAAAAACAGAAAGAAGCAGGTGAGCAGCAAGTCTGTGAGGTCACACACCTGCAGGGATTCTGATTGGTTAATTCTCAGCCAATTCCCTACCTTATAAATTCAAACTTTAACTGCTGAAGTGGAAGTAGATGAGAGAATGAATGAGCTGCAATAAGAAACTGGCTATAAATTAAAAAGGGTAAAAATAACTTTAATTAGAGTGAAAAATGCACAGGATAACTGTCGGTGACTAAACTATTCCCATTCATCTAATATGTTTGCCTGTCATTAAAGAGCAAGGTTTTCTGGAATGCAAAATTCCTTTAAACAATTATCTTAAATTTCTATGCAGCAGTAAGCATCACCTTTTATTATCATGCTCTAATTCCTTATAGGACACTCTTATTAAATAGGACACTCTTATTAAACAGGGCCCGCCCACTTACTCATCATCCTCTCTGAAGGAAAATTGGCATATTTCCTTATATTTGTCACTCTGACCTCACAGAGCAGAAAAACAAAAAAATGTAAGTCATTGATGATTTCCTCTACATGTCAAAGTGCACTTCCCTATTACATCAAGTATATTTAAAGGACCAGTAACATCAGGAATGCTAAAATTAGGATCTGGATTGGCAAGGCAGTATTCCTAAATACAAATATGTTATCTTTGTATTCATATTACTTTGTGTTTCATTTTCCTCTTTGGCTGTTGTGACTACCTTTTCATCTGTTAAACAGACCAGTAGCAACAAAAAAAAAAATCTAAATTCCTTTTTGTATTGTCATGGCAGATATTTGAATACAGCACTTGTACAAATTTTGGGGGTTATTCACTAAGGTGTAAATTCGACTGTCGAATTCGCAAACAGCGGATTCCCATAGCAAATCTGCTACAATTTCCCCATAATAAAGTCACGACTGCGACAATATTCTCATTATACAGACGCGACTGCGACAGTAGCAGCCTATTGCCACTGTCTTTATCTGGCAAATTCGCACCTACACGCAACAATTCGGACTTTAGTGCATAACCCCCTTTATCTTTTAAGTTAAATTCATGAATTTACTGATATCAGCCATGTTGTTAAAGACGACCTCACTCAGCACATTGTTTTCTATGTGCTTTACATATAAGCAAGTATATGAAGTGCTCCTTAATGCCTGGGAGATTTTGGAAGCACACACTGAGCACATATTAACTATACACGCATTCGAGGCTTTTACAATTTTTGGTGTTATGGTTCTATTAAGGAAAGAAAACACTGGCTCTGTGTTATTGTTTTCTACAAATAAACGATAGCTGTGGTCACAGACATAAATGAACACAGATACAGCCATTTAAACCCAAATCAAATTGAAGCTTTGTCTGTAGCCAGGTGGAACAATCACTGGGGTCACCCCAAATCCCCAAGCACATAAACATCATAAAAACCGGATGTTCCAGATGAAAACGATGAATAATAATAATAATAATTTATGGTGCCATATTCACACAAACAAACAACGTTTCGGGGACTGCGTCTCCCTTCATAAGGTGCCCAGATGACACTTCTCCTTTTCTGGTATTATTGGAATTGTATTCCACAGAGACTAGAGATACCCATTAATACATTCACTTCACCCAGTTACTAAATAACCCAAAACAGTTAGCAATTAGCACCGATGCAAATACGTCCATAGTAATAATTACCTGCCAGCCGCATAGTGCAGTCCGGGGGGGAAGTTGTCGGGGCTCCTGGTTCCCACTCCAGTCACTATATAAAAGAAAGGAAATGCCTGTAAAGCTTCCAGTGAGCGAGATGCTACCAGATCATGTGTCTTCAAAAGCAAATATTCCTGAAAAGGAGCAATGAGTAGAAAAGCAGCTGAAGTACAACTCCCATCCTGTGTAAGCAAATGGATAGAGCAGGGAGGGGAAATATATTCAATGCTTTCCACCTGTCATCTGTATACATTATTTAATGCATAGTAAGTGAAGGGAGGTGTGTCTAAAAGGAACGGAACAATTATTAAAGCCATAAAAATGAGCACAACTATAACAGGGACTAATGAATGCCTGCAGGACACTGACATATACATAAGTACAACATAATCCTGAACAAAGTACTCTACTACAAATGTTCTGGTGCCAACATACATAACAAAATTACTCGTACACATACAAATACACCCTAACCCTTGCTTGCATGGAGCCATCAGGGATTCAGCACATACAAGGGAATTCATCAACAGGGGTGAGAGTTCACGGAAGTTTTGTAAACGATAGCAACCAATCAACAGTTAGATACAACTGGTATTAGAGGGCAAAAATAATAGCCAACCTCTGATTGGTTGCTATGGGTTGCTAGAGAAGCGCTGTGGATCCCACTTCATCTTCTTTGTGTTTCGGTGAATAGAGCAAGCAAAGTAGCAGTTTTCTGAAGTAAAACTGCTACTGCGCTTGCTCTATTCACAGAAACATACAGAACTGGAAGGGAAGAGGATCTCAGCACTTGTCAGAGCAGGAGGCAGTGCTGGGACATAAACAACCCATCAGTAACCATTCCCTCCTTAAGAATCACCCCTGGACCCAATAAGCCTTTAGTACTCCTTTAAGACCCAATAAACAGCAACAGATGATATATGGTTGATCAGAGGCTCGGTTCCCTGTAAATGATTAACTCTAGTGAACTTGTACACACAAAATGTAAGACTTGCTCCAGCTGGAAATGTAACAGAATCATTAAATACAGTTACATCGGTTTAAAAAGAGGTTTTCTTTATCCTTAAATCAAATTTAATTAAAAAAAAAAAAGTTAGGTATTGGTTTCCCTCAAAGTATTTAATTTAAGGCATCGTGACTTTAACTGTCATTATTACGTGGCACAGACTATTTTTATTCATGGAATTTGATGACAGGTAGACAAATCTCAGGTTCCTGTTAGAATTTGTGAGTAATCAATAACAATAATTATAGTGTTTAGTGGGAACACGGAGCCTGGACAGAATACAGAAATTTGTAAGGACCATTCTGAGCATGGCTCTAAACTGCAACTGGGCGGAACAAATCCCATATCAGAAAGAATTTAGCAGCTAGGTCCTCTATTCTGGCCGATAAAATGCTATTTTTTGTCTAGATCCTTTAAGGGTCACAAAATGCTGGGGGAAGATTCTAAAGAGGTGACACCACCAGCTCTGGAAAAGGGGGACAAAGAAGATTGCACACAACCAGGAAACATCTGTGCCTGGGGTTCAATGGGAGTTAAATGACCAGTAACAAATAATTTCCCAATTTCCCACGTGTACAAATTTATCTTTGAAGTTAAATTCATGAATTTTATTGCTGTCTACTCTTATCTTTACTGATAGCAGTCATGTTGTTAAACAGACCTTACCCAGTCACCTTGTTTTCTGTGGTGCTTTGCATAAAGCATATACAGGGAGTGTATATATAAAGTCCAAATTTTAAAAACTAAAAATATCCTACTTTCTATACACAATGTAGAACGTGCACAGGTCAAATATATAGCTACTGTAAATGAATTTGATGTATTTTTAATCTTTAGTGTTCAATGAAAACATATGTTTGCGGGGGCAGGGGCTTCAGTTCTCCAGGACTCAGAAGCTGATTTGTAAAATGTGCAGAGATGCACACATGGGGGTTATTCACTAAAGTCTAAGGCCCTTATTCACCAATGTGCGAAGTGAGGCGCGTAGTGTTCAACTCACTTCGCACTTGGTGTTATGCGCATGCTGATGTCCTGTGCGCGGACATCAGCATGCGCATTAAAGGGACTCCCCTCCTGGCGAGGAGACTCGAGTCTCCTCGCCGGGAGGGGAATCCCTTTAATGCGCATGCTGATGTCCGTGTGCAGGACATCAACATGCGCATTTCAGTTTTTCCGAAGTGAGGCGAACACTATGCACCTCACTTCGGAGCATAGTGAATTCCCCCCTAAATTGTTGCATATAGGTGCGAATTCGCCAGATAAAGACAGTCGCAATAGGCTGTTACTGTCGCAGTCGTTTCTTTATAATGAGAATATTGTGGCAGTTGTGACTTTATTATGGGAAAATTGTCACTATCTTAAGTTTAAAAAAATGTCATGACTTTACAATGGGCAAATTGTTGCGGATTTGCTGCGGGAATCCGCTGTCTATGAATTCGACAGTCAAATTCGCACCTTAGTGAATAACCCCCTTAAGGTCATTTCAGTACAGCCAGGGCAGCAAGCACATACAGTTAGAAACACCCTCCAGCATTTAGTGCCCCTTTAAAAATGAACTGATCTTCTGAGTGTCTAATTTCCATAATTGCAATGGCAGCACCGGACATGCTGGAAGACTACTTTACTTAAAGACTTTGCTTTTCAGATTTTCTCTTGACAAACTGAAATTGTGCCTTCTAGTCATTACTCGCTTTTGGAAAATCCTTCTCTTTACTGACTTCCTGATATAATAACAACTGTTTTTTTTTTAAATTTGGAATAATCTGCAGCACAATTACAGATAAATGTACACTGTTTGTGTTACAGGAGACCTGCATTTTGAATATTGTAATTCTGGCAATGTTGTCACCAGCACATCGTTTTAAACTACTTTCCATGGGCAACTCAGTTTTACCCATGAAATACATAAGTGATTATCTCTCTCTATGTGATATATCTCATGTACAGAGCACCAGTAGAGTGGTCTTATGTCACTGGGGGCATGTCTGGCCAAAAGGGATAAAAAAAGGGAAGAAAGCAGTAAAAGGGAAAACAGACACATTACCTTTCATTATAGCCTGTACAGGAAGAAAGCACAAAGACCAGCATGCATATTACTGTATATAGTAAAGCGTATCTTATGTGCATGGCATGTACATATGGGTATTTGGCAGTAAACAATCTGTAATCAAGCATTTACTGCTGCAAGTGATAAATATGCAGCAGCTTGACCTTTGATTCCTTCCAAGTGCAAGGAAAAAGGTTTCCACAAGCCATTTCCGCTAACCCATAAATGGGCAACGTTAGCACTGTCCCAATTGGATGGATTCTGTGTTATACAGGGAATAGATTATTCTGCATGATAAAGTCATCTTTGAACCCGTCACACCCAAACTTGGTGTCAGTCACCATTACAAGTAACATGTCCATATGCCCATCCCTCAGTACAAACTCTGTGTATGTTTATACAACAAGCTTTAATGGGTTTATGGTTGTAGGAGTAAATATTTTCTCTGTAAGATCGGGATTGAGAAACATCCAACTCGAGCTTTACACACTAGTAGTGTGATACAGAACACAGCAATAATGATGGAAGACACGGGGGCTTATTCATGAGAATCGAAAGAGTTGCGTAAATGTTGGAATTTACATCTATTTGCCACTTTCCAATCTTTATGTATTCATCAAACTCTACGATGTGGTGAATTTGCGACCAATTCGCAAGCTTACAACAGTCAAAACTTATGGAGCTCTTCGCATGCCCGTGTGCACATGTAATTAAGCTATTCAGCAATCGATGCAGTCTGTCGAAGTAGCCAATACAGCAAGCTGTACAGTGTTTACCAATTTTACTTCGCCAGATCAAGTGGAATGTACCAAGACCCCTATAGCTCCCCTGCAGCTCCACCTTTGAATGTGATTCTAAATGGCAACTATGAGATGATGTTGTAGGAGCACCGAACTGCCCCTTCTTCCCCCTGAGCACAGTTCAATAATAGGGGTTGTCCACCTTGGACTACACTGTTAAAATGTTGTAGACAGCAGCATTCAAAGACAGGTTCACAAAACTTTTTTCCTTGTTTACATTTAAATGGTCTTCTGGTTGTTAGGGTAAATTAACAGAGGATCAACTCTTGTGAACCAAAAGATGAATCAAAACAAAAATTAAAAACAAAACCACAAAAAAAAAAAATTGTGAAAACTGCTCTGATGATATAGGTTTGTGTTCCCATATGGTATATAAATGTCAATTTACTATAATCATCTTGCTTATCACAGATGCGAGGTTCTTAAATTAACACAGCAATGGCAACAAAAGTAGGAACATCAGAGGCAGTAGATCATCACTTCATCCAAATTGCTGAAATCTGTAGATATTTATCACCAGCTAGTGCAGAAAGTCTTCAAATCCTATGATGGCTTAGGACCTTTACTCATAGAAGGGATACAGTTGGAGTAAACTTACACTAAGCATTGAAAAAAGATTGAGAAGGAATGTATCAACAGGGCAATCTATCCAAAGGTCTAGTAGCCAATCAGCTATTAGCATAATTCAATTGGATAGGGGAACTAGAATGCCGCTATGTCTAATTCTGAATTTCTGATTGGTTGATATAGGCTACTGGACCCCTGAAAGGATTACCCTGTATATGTTTTAAAGAGAGACAGGTTTGTGGTCTCACAGAGCAGTCACATTACAGTCTCTGGGTGTTATATAGTAAATGCTTTGGATTACTCCATTACATGCACAAGATAATTATTCTAAGCTGGCATTTTTGTTCGACATACAGTTGCTGTGACAAACCTATAATTAGCTCGTAAGTTTTACGTTTTACATAATTATACATAATTATACATTTATTTAAAGGTGATCAGACATTCCCAGCCAGTTCCTAACATTAAGTCCCAGTTCACACACAGCACATATATGCTGCATATTTTAGAAACAAGTATATAAAAATTACACTGTGTATTTTAGTCTGGCGTATTTTCTAGACGCGCATTTCTATTGCGTTTACCCAACATAGTGTGAACGCTACCTCGGCATCTGCGGCTCCTCCTATCTGACTGCATTTTCTGCACGGCGTATATACGCCAAAAAAAATGCAACGTGAAGCATTTCTGTAAGCAGCGTATATGCATCATACGCTAGTTTGGCTGGAACAAGGTAACTCCCATAGGTTTACACAGCACAGCTTTTTATGTTTTTATGCGCGGAGTATATACAATGATCTCTGAATGAGAGGGAAAATAAATGGGGCCCGGTTAGTTTGTAGCAATTACACCGCCCAAAGTGAAGTGATCTCCATGAGACAGGCCACAAAACAAACCAATGGGTACTGGAAATGCAGTTTAAGATCCTGAGGTCTCTGCCCCGTGGTAATCCTTGCATTTCTAGCCTACCATCTGTCTTTCAGTGGCAATGCGTAGATGTAGAAGAGCTGCGTCACTCTAATGAAGGTCCTGTAATTCCTGCCCCTCCAGACAAGAAAGAAGGATAATTGTATCCTGGTGCTACAGGACGGGCAAGACCCTTGAAGGAAAATATAAACCCTATTGTAAATGTAAAACTCTCATTGAAAGGACTATGTTTTAATTCCACTTTAATCTTCAATGCCAACCATAGGCCAAGTCTTCAGTCTATAAAATGAGTGATTAAGCAGAACACTTGTGGTTTTCCAGGGATGTCAACAGTAATGCCTCGCAGGCATCCTGGCATGTTTCATCTTCTACCTGCCAATAGCTTGCGCATCATTTCAGAGTTACCCAGCCTATGTGTAACTAATGCAAGATTGGCACCAGGGCGCCCTCTCCTGGGCATCAATATAGGATTAGCACCGGGCCCCCTCGGATCAGAACACTGCCCCTTCCGGAACAAAATAATAAGTTAGTTTACCTAGATCCAGTACTGCAGGTTTGCAAAGTGGTTTCAACAGCCACAGCAGAGATTCCAGGTCCCCTGGAGGCTCGTACACAGTCATCGCTATGACTGCTATTGATACACCCCTGCTTGTATGTGGTGGGACTTGTAGCTGAATTTTTGCAACCATCACTAAAATTCTTGCAGGACAGTTTACTAAAGTCCAATCACTATAAGCTTATAATACCTTATACAGCCAGTAAAATAGAAAATATACCACAAAAGTCAAGTACTGCTAATGCACCTAGCAAAATGTACTTAAAGAGGCACTATAGTGCTGATATAACTGTGCACATACATATAAAACTCCTTTATACTAAGCCAGCTGCTTACACAAACAGTAAAAAAAATGTTTAGGGAAGAATTAATACTTGCAGTTTGTTTCCCTTAATTAGTTTTCCTGAGAGCTGACATTTTCCTCCCCCTGCTCCCCCTTCCTCTTTCTGTTCTGCAAGTCAGGCAACGTGAGAAGAAAAAGCTACCTGACTGTTATTAGTTAAGCAGTCTGCTGACCTTTTGGCCGCATAAATTAAACTTGGAATGCAGTAGATTACAGACGGAAAGCTGACTTGTGCACATGTACTAAGTAGTAAGTAGGGCAAAAATGTCCGGGGGAGGTACCTTTTCATGAAAGACAGGCCGGTACACGTCACACAGACACACACACATTTCCTGGTGCAGGAGTTTATCAGTGCAGCCTTCTCAATCATTCGGCTTCACATGAAACACCTACTGGGGAGAAACGCTTCTCACTAAGGTATAGTATTGCATATGTAAAGCTGTAATTTAATCCCCTTTAATATCATTGAAACTTTAAAGAGTATCTTAAGCATGTGCTCTCTTTTACAGACATAAGTATAAACTACATGTGAATAACCAAATCAGCCAGAGACTTAACTCACGCATCGATTCTACACAAAGAACAAAAACAAACCAGTAAATCACAACCAATCAGTAAACATATTTTAAAACAACAATAGAGAGAAACTTGAAGTCAAGGTCATCCGACAGATACATATCTTTGTCTCATGTGGTATCTTATGTACAAACACACAAAAATCCAGTATTTGATTATGTGATAGGTTTATGTCAACAACAATCATAATTAAACTTATTTCATACACATAACATGCTCATACAACCATTAGCCTTGGGATTAATATTTATGCCTATACAAACAGCATTCCAAAAGCGAGTGTAATATTAATGCATTACAGGTCAGCATTGCTGATTAATGAAATGCCTTATCTGCAATTATTTTATGAAATTAAAATAAACTGAATATTTAGCTTCAAAAAACAGGAAACATTTGTGTTTTGACAATAAAATGTAATTACAATTTTTGTTTGCATCTTTCTTTCTGCCAAAACTGAACTAATCTTTCCATTTTCACCCATTGCTCAGCTTGATAACTTTGCCCCCAGATCGACCATTTAAAACATAGATACAGATATATACACAACCATATATTTATACATAAATAAATAAAACAACTATAAGCACGCTGCTCTGAAAGAATTTAGTGAGATGCCCAGTAAAATAAAAAAATATACACAAAAGACCAGATAGTGGAGAAACTACACACCCCTTGGGCCCCAGCACCGGGTCTCCTTCTGCTGCAGCACTTCCCCTAAATAAATGAATTCTGCTAGGATTTGTGGGGCACCGGGTGCAGATGTTGCAGAGCTACAGAGGGGTGACAGAAGTCCTGACTGCTGTGATCCCTATAGCTATGACCCTGAGACCAGCATTCCAACTATTTAGCAAGAACCAAAAAACTATTACTGCTTGGGAAAGGTGCCAGCTGCGAACCGGAATGTAGCATCATAATTTTACCAATTTTATACTTTTAAGAAAAGCCTGTGAATGGCTTATCCTGGAATAGATATTTGTATGCCTGAGCACCCAAGTATTTGATTGTATTTTGTGAGTGCACCTTTCTTATATACTGTATATATATACACATATGGCTCAGATGGTTGTCTGTTTATGCAACAGCAGATGTCTGCCATAGAAAAAACTAAAACAGAGTAAACAAAATCAGGATTTTATCGTCAGAGATTACCCTCTCCCACCAAAACAACTGGGAATGTTACATTTCCCTTTGAGCTAAGTCTTAATCATACCTGAGAACTTTCCTATTGAACTCACCCTGAGGATCCAAAATATATGAACATTTAAAGGGCCTTATTAACTAAAGACCAAATAGTCACATATAGCTCTGAATTCCGATCTATTCGCCACTTCTCCATAATTGCTTATTGAGCTAACTCAGTAATGTGGTGAATACGTGACCAATTCAGGCAACTACGATAGTTGTGATCTTACTGAGCACTTTGCCTCACTTTGCGTGCTCGTGCACAGGTACTTCTGCTATTAACCAAGCAGCAAAGTCTGTCACAGTTGCAAATTCGACAAAGTATAGTGCTTCAAATTCACCTGTTTCACTTCACTACATCAGAGTGGTGAATTCGGCGGGGGGGTTGTTGATGGAAGGGCTCCATTGTGGCGTAAGGCAAATATTTAAACAAAAGTGACAATGGCGACTGTGACTAAATTAGTCTACAACTATACTTGAACTAGGTACAAAGTGACATAAAGACAGAGGTATTATTCAATTATATACAGTTAGTGGGATATAGTGAGGATGAACTAGGGACAGGGAGACATAGAAAGAAATGTAATATTCACTTATATACAG
>WMED01027444.1:0-10412 GCA_019650415.1 Pipa parva | reverse complement strand
CTTTTGATGATATACCATTATCCAAAAATAAATATCACTGTGTGCTTAATGAAGCTGTGTGCTGTAAAACTTTACTTTGTGAACTGTAACTACAAACAGTTAACAGTGCTGATGCAAGGTGAGGACCTTTTAGATCCCCCCCCCTATTTGGGAGAACTCACCAGATAAATCTGGATTCAATGGCATCAATCAATATATTTTCCTTGTGGTTGAAGGTCACTTTCTCTCCATTGATGGTCATAGAACAGAGTCAGAAGAAATGACATATAATCATCCACAGAGAGGTATAACAAATTTATTTTACATCTACTTACATATAAAGTAAAATTCTTCAAGCACTTGAGTATGAAAGAGTCCCACAGATAGCTGTACAAATCTCTAATCGTTTCGCCGACTTTTCGAATCAGCTTCCTCAGGAGAAAACTTGTGGCTAGCTTTGATCACAGCAAAATCCCACAAAAAAATCAGATATTTCTGGGATTAATTTTCAATACAGAAACAGCAAAAGTTACTCTAACAGCACAAAAGGCACACAATATAGCGAGCAGCAAACCAACCCAAGTAAGGTTAGCAAACACAGTAACCACAGCTCAATGCCTAGAGCTACTAGGGTTGAAGGTGTCAGCAATAGAAGCTGTGCCATATGCAAGATTCCACATGAGAACTATGCAGCTCAATTTTCTAAAATTATGGAACAAAGTCTGCAAAAATTTAAATCAAAAGATAACACTATCAGATCAAACAAAATGTTCCTTACAATGGTGGACAAACAAACGAAAATTTTTAGAAGGCAGGACATGGCATTTACCGCCATGGCAAGTTGTTACAACATATGCGAGCTTACAAGGATGGGGAGCTACCTACCTCACACACACATGCCAAGGCCTTTGGAGTCAACGC
Organism: Pipa parva; assembly: GCA_019650415.1. Taxonomy (NCBI): domain Eukaryota; kingdom Metazoa; phylum Chordata; class Amphibia; order Anura; family Pipidae; genus Pipa; species Pipa parva. Next base: position 9,512 of record WMED01027444.1, on the reverse strand, counting down.
CAAAATACCAACACCCCCATAAATGTGTTAGAGCTCAGAGCAATCATGTTAGCACTGTACCACTGGTCACATTTACTAACAGATACACCAGTCAGAGTTCAGTCGGACAATGCCACAGCAGTCGCCTACATTAACAAACAGGGAGGAACAAGGAGCAAAAGGGCATACAAAGAAATAAAACAGATTATGTCATGGGCAGAAAGGCATGTTACAGCCATTTCGGCAATGTACATTCCAGGTCACCTAAACACATTAACAGATTTTCTTAGCAGATAAACTTTAGACCCAACAGAATGGTCTCTCCACCCAGATGTGTTTGCAACTATAGTACAGAAATGGGGTCAGCTAGACATAGATATGTTTGCCTCCAAAAATAAACAAAAAATTCCCCTTGTATTGCACAAGAACCAGGGATCCACAAGCAACAAGGATAGATGTGTTAGTCACCCCATGGGATTTCAAGCTAATATATGCCTTTACACCTCTACCACTTTTACCAAAAGCAATACAGAAGATAGTACAGCACAGGGTTCACACCATTCTAATAGCACCGGATTGGCCGAGATGCAGCTGGTACTCAGAACTCATCAGAATGTCCATAGACAAGCCATGGATACTACCGTTAATTTCCAATCTACTAACCCAGGGGCCAATAGCTTACGAAAACATTCACAATTTGCACTTGACAGCGTGGAATTTGAGTCCCAGTTATGGGCCAGACACGGATATTCAGACAACACAATAAAGCTGTTATTAAAAGCCAGGAAAGAAACAACAGCAAAATGTTATAAAAAGCATGGACAGCTTTTATTGCATGGTGTAATGACAAGCAAGTACAATGGACAGAAAGCAATATAGCACATGTGCTAGATTTTTTGGCGGAAGGTTTTCGAAAAGGCTATGCTCCAGCAACTCTTAAAAGTCCAGTTTCTGCATTAGCTGCCCTGCATCATATAGTGGGCTAACCATCCTGATAGAAAACTTTTTCATCAAGCTACCATGAAGTTAAGACCACCAGTTAAATCACCATTACCTCCCTGGAACCTCAATATAGTTCTTGGATCACTACAGGGTCCTCCCTTTGAGCCATTACTTGCGGCATACGTTAAAAGGTTAACACTTAAGATAGTGTTCTTAATTGCAATCACGTCAGGGAGAAGAGTGTCAGAGCTTAGGGCACTGTCTATGTCAGAACCTTGGTTAATTTTTCATAAAGATATGGTAGTGTTGAGAACTAGACCAGATTTTCTTACAAAGGTAATGTCAGTGTATCATTTAAACCAGGAAATACACCTTCCTTCCTTTTGCACTAATCGAAAGAATGAAAAAGAAAGAAAATTGCATTCTTTAGATTTGGTCAGAGCAATAAAGATTTATTTAACAGGAACGAAACAATACAGAAAGTCAGATTCTTTGTTTAGTAGTGTATAAAGCAGTTAGATTTTTTTTTAGTAAGTTGAGGGAAATGTGGGGCCACTGGGGGGTATTGTGGGGCTACTGGGGGTTGTGGGGCCACTGGGGCTTAATTTATTAATTTCCATTTGTGGACAGGGGAGTCAGTGTTGCCTGTGGGGGGGGGGGTTTGGTGGGGGACTGCCTCTTACCCAGAGATCGGCAGCACTTCTCATTCGGCTGAAGCTGCCACTGCCAGCAGCCGAATGAGGAGAAGGAACCCAGAAGCTCTGATCACATGCATTTCCAGGTTCTTATTGGCTCATGTGACCGATTGGGTTCTGGCGTCAGCCAGGACTCCCTCTGTGCTGGATCAAGCACTCCACTGGTGAAAAAAATGCCAGCCCACATTGTTGGGTTTTAATGTTTGCCGAGGCAACAAAATGAGAGACACGTTGGTAGTGAAAGGGTTAAGGCAGGTGTAATCACAGGTGCTGTAGGGAATCACTCAAGTTCTGGAACAGTCTTTAGGGTTTACCACACTGCACACAATGAGTTTCTTTCATATTCAAATGTTTATTAACAGAAAAATGAACTTAACACAGCCTTTCTTTGGCAAAACAACAGTCACTTCAAAAAATAGCAATTTGCATAGGAAAATGTCCTTGGTCAAAAACACAGAGGGTTAACAAACAAAGGCAAGTAGTATAGCAGAGTCTTTTACCACTAGTCCCTGTTTCTTTCACAAGAATCTTCAGCCTCAGCCACATAATCAACTTTCTGACTTCCAACTCCAACCAACCTTCAACTGTCTCTCCCAGCTGCCTTTTTAATCAGACTCTAGCTTGCAGCTTGGGGTGGTTTACAAAATCTGGACTGAACTCCAGCATTATGTCCACATAATTGGGGCATAATTCCTCCACTAAAAAACAACACCCTCACAGTGCCTTTTGAAAGTATTCTTAAGGTCTTTGTGATCCTGTTGTAGGGTGATGTTTATAGTGCTCTAGGTGACCTAAAACTCTAAAATTATGGGCACAAACTGTACTGCTACTGTTAAGGATAAAATGATTATTTTAGAGTTAAATCACGAAGTACATAGCCAAGATGTCAACATCTTCGTGAACTACACACAAGATGAGAAAATTCTTTCTGCGTCTGTGCACACTGTACCAATAAGAAACTTACACAATGCATGAACTAATAGTCAGGAATGCTTTTCATTGGCTCCAGTGTATGCCTTATCTATGATGAAGTTTTATTTCTTATCTTTCTTTGTCTATATGAATGCTGTACAATAAAGATGTTTTGCCTAGACTATTCTCTGCCACAACAGAGTATGGGAAAGACTTATAAACCAACATTTGTTTGTTTGTAAGTTCTTTCTGTGTGCACACATACTTTAAAATTAATTTGGAACAACTGATCTATGGTTATAAGTGACGGTTAAGTCCCCCCTCAACACTACATGAGATTTTTGGACACGGTCAAGCATCCTGCAGATATAGAAGAGGAGGAGCTAGCAAGCAAGTGGCTGACTGTGTGGGAGATTCAGTTTCTCTATGAGTCATGGGCTGTAGGAAAAGCAGCTTGAAGAGGCAGGGTAATCATGTACACCTTTACAAAAAAAAAAAAAAAAATTAGAAGTCTGGACTACATTAGAGAAGTTAACACTGACTGGGTTTTAGTAAACTGTAAGTGACTTATAAAGCAGAGTTAAAATTCTCATCCCTTCAGTGTATCAGTGTAGAATGTGTCCATTATTGTTTAGCTGTGTGAATAGGATCATATTTGTATAATATTTGGTAAAATATACTTGTGTAATTGGGGAGTTGAAACAGATTCTTCAGTCTTCTGTTTGACCCCCACCACATTACATTTCTGCTTCTACATGATTCTTTCTCTTAGATTTGCAGAGCTTTAGCCAGCACACCCACCTTACTCATTATTGACAAATGATGTTCTAGCACTAATTAACGTTGGATTGGATTATATTCTTGATAAGCTCCTAGAACTGCAATACACAGATTTTTCCAGTGCTGATTTGGGAAGCTTGTCCTCAGACAGGTCTGTTCCCAGTATTTAGCAACAAATGTTTACCATAAGCTGGGCTTTACCTTGAGGACAACCAAAGTTAAGTTTAGCACAATGCATTGGAGAATAGTATTGAATTGTGCAACACTGAGGGTGATTTCTAGAAGTTGCAAATCTTTATCTATTTTGACTTAAAGTGCGCCTGTCAGCTTGAATTAATACTCCTTAATATAGCTTTAGAAGTCAGTCTAAACATCTTTCAAATACACAGTTATTAAAAAAAAAAAAAGTACCTTTGCAAAGCTTTTCCCTCGATGCCTCTGCCTGCCAACCTGACGTTCTGCTAGAATGTTGGGTCTGTGCAGCTGTAATAGGAAGCCGCTTACTTGATTGACAGTGAAGAAGCATCGGGGGAAGTACCGGGAGCCTGCTAATTACAGCTCATGCTGTGACTGTATGCAATCGGCTCTGTATAAGGTAAGTATTTTAACAATAGTTTTTTATTTTTTGGCATTATGTCTCCTTTAATTATGTCAGTTAGATGTATGCCACTGAAACAATGATTTTGTGAAACATCAGTTTCACCATGGTAGAATAATGAAAATGAGAAATACCCAGATCGAGAAGACTGCAATCTTTTTTTCTTCATTCCCCTGTGAATTATTATTCACTATTCCTAAAAGTACTCATAATCAATTTTCGTAGTATCTACCTTTACTTTACTAGTACTGACATGCTGTTCAATAATTGCTACAATTATGACCAGCACCTCTCATAATCTCTAGTCAGTAAATTGCAACCAACAGCAAGAGGCTAACTGGATTCATGTTTTTTATGTGTTTTAGAAACTGATACTCAGGAGTACAGGAGAATTGGAAATAAATAGTAGGGTAGAATATTATTGGGTAAATCTCCATATGTACTCTTGTGTTATGCTGAAAGTAGTTTTTAGGATGGATAAAGGATTATTTGGGGGGGGGGGGGGACTTCTCTAACAACTAAACACATTCTGCAGATTTCAAACCTAACATGCTTCTTTGTCTTTTTGGGATGTCAGACAATTTTTTCCAGGTAACACTAACTTTTTGAAAGAACACAAGCTGAAATGCAAGTTATATGTATGTTAAAGAGCATATTGTAGCACCAAGTTCAATATGTGTATGTTTATATATCTTGAGAGAAAATAGACTTCAGTATGTTATTGAGTTTGCTGCTTTACAGCAGTTTGTTTTATGGTTTACACTTCTGTTTCAAATCCTGCTTCACATAAAGTTACACTGAGTAGTGTCTATTCTTGTCAAATTCTATAGAGAAAAGGCAATAGGAAACATCTTAAACAATTTTCATATAGGTGCTGCAATGGAAGCTATTATAAGAACAGGTTGTATTTTAGCAGATCTTAGTTTTTAAATAAATCATTTGTTCTGTTTGCTCTTTTCTAGTGATGAAGACAATAAGCCCCTGCAAGGTAGTCAAACATCACTGGATGGAACCATAAAGCAACAGGAGAGCGATGACAGCCTTGTGGATTATGGGGAAGGGGGAGAGGGTCAGTTTAATGAAGATGGTTCATTTATAGGACAATATACTGTCAAAAAGGACAAAGATGAGACAGAGGGAAATGAGAGTTCAGAGGCCACTTCCCCTGTAAATGCCATCTACTCCCTTGCATAGGAAACCCTCAATTCCTGCAAATGGTCACATACCACAACTATTTCAGTCTCCACCAAACTCTCCATGAAGTACAGGAAATTTCATCTCCAGCAAAATAAAAATATCTTTTTGACTTAGATAAATATGTTCATGCATGATCAGAGTCACCTAAGTATATGCCCATTTTGTTTCACCTGGGCAGCTCTAAAGTGTAATTAAATGCAGAATAATTTAGAATTTCTGTAGATTTCTGTAAATTTGGTCTTGCATTTGAATAGCTGCAACCTCATTGATCCCCCAGAGCAGGAAGACTGTAACATAATACTCTACAAGAGGACTAAATGTATATATTCACAAGTAAATTGATCTGTTTCTTTTTGTGTCCTATTTGCCTAAATGGAAAAATATTCCCCCTTTCCCTGTAAAGTAGGGATTTTAGCTACATTTATTTGGCTAGATAGTTTAAGGCTTTGTATAAAAATGTATCTAACCCTACTTGATAGAAGAGAGGTTGTGGAATCTATTATTTCCTTCAAGAAATAATTTTCTGCATGCGTCATATTCTGTAACATAGAAAATGCTACTGTAAGAAGCAATATAAGGAATTATAGGGTTAACATTGCCTGTTTTCTATCTGGACTGAATTTAATTTATTTTGTTAGTCTATGAAGATGTCCGATATGAAGATTGGCTTTACCTAGATGCAGATCAAGCAAATCAGTATCAAGTAAACTGTTTTCTGTCTGAAACTCAGTGGAGAATATGGAACTGATGACACATATCCATCTTCTCTTGTGTCTAATACCTGACTTGTGGTGGCTTCTGCTTCATGGAAATGAAAAGTCTCCCTCTGCCTTATATTGCCAAAAATACTATATAAACAACATGGACAATGGGTGGTCAGTTCTCCTTTTCCCTTTGCTCCATAAAAATCTATGCAGAACAGATGTCTGTAATGTGATTTTCACTTTCTGCTCATATCAAATGTCTCAACCAGTTCTATGTTGATATATGTGGCCACCACACTGGGGATGGAGCAAGCAGTTCCATCCTCTTATCTTACAGGCAGAGTGACATTATGGTATATACTCGTGTATAAGTCGAGAAATTTAGGTTAAAAAAATCATGTAAAATAGTATACTCGACTTATACATGAGTAACTACGGTAGTTTCCCTACACTCAGTGCTTTGTCGCCACCCCGATACCTGTCTGAGCATTGCCAATATGAGGCCCGGTAAGTGACAAGTGCACAAGCTTTCTGTTTTCAATATACTAGGAATCTGGATTAGCTGGCACAGATAATATTTGGGACTCTGTTCTTGCCACATGTAGCAGTATTTAGTTCTATCCCAGCATGCTGCGAGGAGGAAAAGATCGAAAACGGAAAGCTGCGCACTGGTGACTTACCGGGCCTCATACACGAGTATATACGGTATTCCTCCTCGCAACATGTCTGTGCTAGATAAAAATTTTATTTGCCAATGGTCTAGGAGTTCCCACTTATTGCTGATGTTGCCCTGAAATGGGAGGAGCCATTTATATTTTGCAATGCCCTGCAGACCTCCCCTTTAGTGATAACTGTAGGAAAATGATCCGCTGGACTTGAATTCCACATTGCATGCTGACCGGGTTTTACCCTGAGATCGTGAATACCAGGCAGAAATACCTTGACTAGGGAGGAACCGTGTTGATCCACAGTTGGTGTTGTGCACTGATTGTCTGTGGGTGATTGTTGTTATGCAATGCTGTCGGTGTGTTTCTACACTTGGTTGCATGCCCTGTGGGATGTGCCTGGTGTGGGGGGGGGGACCTGAGTGTGGGAGGAGCTGTGGCGGGGCTCCTCCTTGGTGCAGCCGGCAGGGCTGATTTTGAATGGAAAGCTTGTGGAGTTGATTGAGTCTGGATTGGTAACATTGAGTTCCTTTTGTTGTGTATTTGTGCCTTGTACTGTACAAGCTATGAGGAACAGCTAGTATGGGAGACGATTACTTAAGTGTGGGAGGACTTATGACAGGACTCCTCTCGAGCACAGCAAATTTGGAATAGTATAATAGAGCGCATGTGCGATTCACACAATTGGTGTGCCGGAGATTTTTGGAGATTGTCAAGGTACCTAACCCTAACCCCAAGTTTTACTCTCGACTTATCCATGGGTCATAGCAAATTCCATAATTGTTGGCACAAAAACTGACCAACTTATATACGAGTATATACGGTAATCATTTTATTCATACACTGTGTATATGACTGCATGTACAAAGCTAAAACTGGTGGTATTACTGCTTTGTTCAGTAAGCAAGGCATCTGTTTGGAGGCTTATTTTAGATAGCACTGCTAATTTGGTTGCTGCTGGTATATCTGCATGCTAGGTTTAAATGGCATGCCTGTGAAAGAATATGGCATGTCATTGTAGCTTGATGGATGTATGTCTAACAAGGAAATCACTGTGGTTTTCTTGCTGTATCAGGGTTATGTGCATATAACTTTGTACAAGAGAATGTGTGAATAGGCTGGTTCTGCATATTAATATTTTGCCATGGTTTAAATGTGTGTGTATGTGTGATGTACAAATGAAGAATTTAGTATTTGTTTAGTTTACCAGTGTGCAAGGGGGAAGTTGGCTTTTTTAATTCCTGCGTTTGAATACATATCAGATGTGGCACATTGTGTGCATGGTAGCAGGACATGCTACAGTGTACTTGTTTATATTACAATGCTTTGAAATGTGTATTATTTAGCAATCATCACACAATATCAAAGTTACCCCCCGGGCATTAAGCAGTAACTCTCAAAGAGATGCCCTACCCCTGAAATAAAGTACCACACACTCTGCCTTGTCTCTCCTTTTGCACTAAAGATTACATCTGTTTTTGTTACACTTGTAAATATTAACTTATAATTTTCATGTAAAAATTTCAGCCACAGAGTTGCTAATATATTTATACCTCTTATGTTTCATTAATAAATAATTTTTAAAAATCTGTTGATTATAAGAAGCTGTTCTTAACCACAATTGTCAAACTAGATGGTTCTTCACATTATCATAGTTTAGCTTATATTTCTTCATTGTCAGAGACCCTTTTTTTTTTTAAAGAAATTCTTATCAATTGGTGAGTTAATCTACAGTATTAGACTCTAGTGTTTGCAGCTCACTTTACATTCGCAGCAAAATTGGGAATGAAAAATCAGTGTTTTACAAAAAATATTGCTTTGTATTATATACTTTTGGTTTCAACCAACCAAGAGCTGCATGAGCATTTACCAATCTGTTGTCCATATCTTGTTCCTGTATTTTTAATCACTGTAAAAAATTAAAGTCTTTTTTTTTCTTTTTGCACTGGCTCCTAATTTTTGTCATAAACATGAAACATTATGGTTGTGTACAATAATAATGTCATATGCCCAAAGTAAAAGTCCACCAGGCCATATAAACTGACGCAAACCTATCTAAGAGAGAAGTGAGTGACTAAGACAGGGATGGCGAACCTATGGCACGCGTGCCAGAGAGAGCACGCAGATCCCTCTCTGTTGGCACGCAAGCTGTCGCCAAACCCTGCCTTCAGTACAGGCCACAGACCCTATCTGACAGTTTTCAGGCCGGATCCGTGGCTTGCACTGAAGAAGTGCACACGAGCAGAGGAGTTCCCCTCCCCCAACACGTGTGTGCTCCTCCCCAGGCGCTGGCGTGATGACGTCACACACCAGAGTCAGCACTTCGGGGGATGCACTTGTGGGTGATGTCCATGCCAAAAAGGTTCGCCACCCCTGGACTAAGATTACATGCATCTAGTTATATTATATACACACAGAACTTACACTGCCCACTCATGGAACTCCTTCACTAGCTAGTATTCAGCCTATCTGGTTACACTCTGAGCCTATAAAGATCAACTTTCAACTCCTGATAAAGCAACTGTAGCGAAACGCGTTGAGTTGCATCTGTATGTATGCCTTCCATCCATTTTATTCATTGTTTGGACGTTTTGTATTGAACTGGCACCAACAATCCATTTTTGGAATTCTCTATGTTTCCAATCTCATAACCATGTGAGTTCTGTGAGGCTTTATTTTTTTATACCCATATTAAAAAGCAATATTATGCCATATTGGGCTTGTTTTTGGTTTTTTTTTTGTTTTCTTTCAATTTTTTCTTTATTGAGTTTTGAAACTGAAAAACGTGCAATGAATATTAGTAACAAACATGAATATTGGTAAACATTGAAAATTGAACATATTGAAGCAAAATTTTTTAACATAACATCAGATTTTGTTCTGGTACATCTTTGTTGACAACACTTCACGTTTGATAACTCTAACTCCCATCAAAGTCAAATGTGTTATATTTGTTTTGTACTGTTCATCTGATTTTTTTTTTTTTTTACCAATAAACTTGACATACTCTGCTACAATCATATCTATTTCTTGAATTTTG
>WMED01027443.1:0-10626 GCA_019650415.1 Pipa parva | reverse complement strand
GATCCCACCTCCAGTTATCCAGTCCCCATAACTTGTAATGTTCCTACACTGAAGGATCAGTATCATTCCCTGGATCAAGATCCCACCTTCAGTTATCCAGTACCATAACTTATAATGTTCTTACACTGAAGGATCAGAATAATTCCCTGGATCAAGATCCCACCTCCAGTTATCCAGTCCCCATAACTTGTAATGTTCCTACACTGAAGGATCAGAATAATTCCCTGGATCAAGATCCCACCTCCAGTTATCCAGTACCCATAACTTATAATATTCTTACACTGAAGGAAATGGAGAACCTGTGTATACCCAACTGGTTATGATCACTTCCTTTATTTTTATTAACAAGAATATGAATGAAATAAACACTACACCAGGACATATTGTTCATTATGTCTGTGATATCTTGATATTGCAGGTATAGGGTTTGGAGTACAGGAGAGGCAGGGGGTTGTTTAAGTAGGTTCATCACTGTTTCAGGGTAAACACATTGTTTATGTAAACACAATAGAATCCTCATTGTTTAATACCAATGAAATGTCATGTAAACAGACTGTGGCATGTGATGGAAAATCAGAACCCTCACGTCTCACCCCATTAACTTTTTCTTTTTTTATTTCTGGTCTAATTTAAAGCACATGGCCCTGTTTAATGCGGTCCCGTTTTAAATATTCTGCTCGTCCCAATATATCTTTCCCATGCGTCTTGTGACTTTCCTTTCTACGAGGACAAGTATGTGATGGGTCACTCATGTAAAAATAGACATTTGCCTGTCCAAACATTTACCCACATGAAAGACATTTGGCCTTATTTACAGATGTAAATGATTTTACGCTTTCACAAAGAGAGATTTTAAAGAAGATCTCAAGTCACGTAATAAATCACATTTGCTTATTTAGCCTACGTGTCGGCAACACAATAAACCCAGAATCCTTCCTTTGAAGTCACCTACTTTGCTTCTGCATGTATTTTTTTACAAGTACTTGGCAGCTTTTGTAACAATTCAGCTCCACCCCCGCTGAGAAAGTTGGTGTCCCGGGCACTGGCATCTACAGAGCATGTGTGAAAGCCAGCACTGAGTGTACTCCTTGATATTTACAGTTTATTCCCCAACATACACGATGTGTGATAAAGTGTCAAGTGCAGCAACAGTTTTTTTTTCTATCAGAGTCTTTAATGCCCCTTTAATTATTCTGTTTGATTAGTAGAGAACCAAATCTTGGATTAGTTCTTGTACAAATGGAAGATGTAATATTTTCTCATTTTATATAGAGGCAACTTTTCCTCCAAGACTTTTGTTTTCCCGTTCACACTGGTATTGGTTAAAGAAATGATTAAAAAAAGAATCCATTTGTATTGACATGGCAACTATTCATATACAGCACTTGTTAAAAAAAATGTTATCTTTGACGTTGAATTAATTGGTTTTACTGATATTTTTTCCTTTACTCATAGCAGCCATCTTGCTTGTGTTGACTAAGCAAACCCCACCCAGTTCTACCATTTTCCACACAGCTTTAGTTCATGGCCGCTGTCGTTATTGTCTATTATGTAACACAAAGTGGCCTATGGTTTATCCTATAGGACACAATGGATACTATTTTTCCAGCTCGCATATTAAAACTTGGTTAGTGCCCCAGAAAGCCCATTGTTTTAAAGCTAAATATCATCATTTATAGCCACTTACCTGTTCTAATGGACATTACATGTATAAGTAAGCTTATGCTTGCACCCATTGCCATTGTTTTCCTTTAAATGCATGCTGGGATATTATTAGGCTTCATCTTGCACTGATTGAGGTTGGCAACATAATGACTTGTTTCATGGGGTAATTGTGGCTGTGTGATTTATTTATTTTTTTGAGGCAACATCTGAAAGGTGCATAGTTGCTGAAGAAATTGCAACAAGTGTTTTATCCACAAGAATGCTTCCAGAAATCTAGTGTTCAGGCACGGCGGTCATTCTGCAATTACAAGTAGTAGATATGTTTCCATCGTCAGTAATAAGGTTTAGCCACCCTGTGTAGTACACTGTTATGTAACTGTCCTTGCAGAGTTCACTACTTCAATAGGCATTGATGCTTGATGAACAGATGAATTACCCCTGCACGCGCACGCACGCATAGAGATGTGAAGAGCTCAGCAAGTCTTTTTACGTAAGTGTCTGATTTAGACATTGCAGATACTGATGAACATGGGAAGATCTGAAAATGACCAATGAATGTGAATTCAAACCTTTACACAACTGTTTGCACTTAAATGAATGAGAATTTTTGGAAGCACAGGTTGAATATATAAGGGGGTTACTGGCTAAAGTCCGAATTGTTGCGTAATGGTGTGAATTCACCAGCTAAAGGTGGTAACAGCTTTATTATAGGAATATTTATTATGGGAATATTGGCGTGGATTTGCAATGGGAATATTGTCGTGGATATGCTATGGGAATATTGTCGTGGATTTGCTATGGGAATGTTGTCGTGGCTTTGCTATGGGAATATTGCCATGGATTTGCTATGGGAATGTTGTCGTGGATTTGCTATGGGAATGTTGTCGTGGATATGCTATGGGAATATTGTCGTGGATATGCTATGGGAATATTGTCGTGGATTTGCTTTGGGAATATTGTCGTGGATATGCTATGGGAATATTGTCGTGGATATGCTATGGGAATATTGTCGTGGATTTGCTATAGGAATATTGTCATGGATATGCTATGGGAATGTTGTCATGGATATGCTATGGGAATATTGTCATGGATATGCTATGGGAATATTGTCATGGATATGCTATGGGAATATTGTCGTGGATTTGCTATGGGAATTTGCTGTTTGAGAATTCCACAGTCGAGTTCCCCCTTTTGTAAATAATCTACTTAGTCACTAAGTGCATTCCAGGCATTTTCACATTTTGGTGTTACTAATCTTTTAAAGGGAATCTATACTTAAATTCTCTTCAGGGTTCATGAAACTTGGGTTCATAATTTATGTTTATGGACATCATCTTTGATAGCTGTTAGATAATCCTTATCAACGCTAAAAAAAATGAATATTGATAATACAGTTATACATTTCTTTTGTAATCTCTAGTATATTCTAGTGTACATGAGTTAGACCGGCCCCTTTTACCCTGCAGATTCCGTTAGAAATGTGGATAATTCAGAGGAAAGAAGTGTTATATAAATATAAATTCAGAGGGAAACAGTGCTCATTTAATATCTGTTTCAGGGGCAAGTTCTGCATTGGGGTTAGAGTGCAGATTCTTGGGATCATGTAACCTACAGTACTTTTACCCTTCAGCTTTTTCTAGCTGATGTAGACTTACTGGAAATTCTTTTTTTGTGCAGGGATTGGATAGTAAGGGTCTCAAAGAAAAGTATTTTAGGGGATCTCTGGAATTGTTAACACTTTTTATTAGTTGTAGGTATGTATGTATAGTTTTATTTATAAAGTGCCACAAATTTGCACTAGCGCTGTACTGTACAGTTGGAAGCAGATTACTTGCAGTTGTGGACCAGCAGGTTGAGAAAGGATGTGGCTTCACAAAAGTTAAAGCATTATGAGGATTTTTTGTATTATGATGTCATTGACCGTATCCGGGTATCACTGTGACACTACTGCCAAACCTTGTGACCTGGCTACTAAATATTTTACACTTAAAACATTAAAGGATATTTGTCATTTCTCACTACCAATAATTGTCACTGCTGCCTGTTATGGAAGCAGAACTACTGATTCACCTAGGACTTGCACCTTACTCCATGAGAGGACCTACCCACAATTGCAGCATTATTTAGTCCCTTTCTCATTGGTGACTGAAAATCATTAAAAATTGTCCAAGATTGGGTACCAGCAGGGCTGAATTTCTTTAAAAAAAAAAAAAGTACCCCAGATTTACCTTAATATCCAGGGGTATAACTAGTAGCGCTTTATTAGTTGTTGTAAATCATTTGGTCATGTGATAAGGTCCTAACCTTAACCTAAATCTGAGTTAAGCCAGGTCAGTAACTTGGCTTAACTCAGCTGAAGTTTAGCCCCTAGTACCAGAATGATTTAGTGGTATGGTGAAAGAGTCTATCGTTATGTAACCGTAATGCAATTCTCTTTAAATTAAGCCATTACCTTAACTATTTAGACTCTTTGTTCCTTAACTAATATATTGTCTTTTTCTGCCATAGATCTAAAAAGCTGATTGCCCTTTCAGACTGCATGCAATCCCTGAGCATATCTAAGGCAGATCTAGGGTTGGAGTTGGAAGAACTTGAAGAAGCAGCACATCTTGTACAGGAGGAAGAAGAGCAACAGGAGTTGGCTTCAAACACTAACCTTGCGCAGGCAACTGTATCCGAATCATCAGAGTCGGAAGAAGACACATCAGAAAGTGAGGACTCCACGTCAGATACAGAAGAGTCCACATCAGAGGAGGAATCCTCATCAGATGAAGAGTCTTCAGAGAGCGAGGACTTAAAATCTGAGAAAACTCTTCACAGTGAACAGAGTAACAATTCCATTAATTCCTTAGATGAGTTTGGTGTAGAGAGAATGATAAATTCCCAAGATGGAGATTCTAAACCCAAAACACCTGTTTCCATTCAAGAGATAACAAGCCTAACTGATCGGATGAATTCTGCCATTCTCTGTTCAGAACATCCCACTGTACAGTCTGGCGTTGACAACTCCCAGGACAGCAGAGCCAGCAAAAGCACAGCCCAGCTTACAGACAAGCCCCCGGGGGAAAGAACGGCCAGACAATTCTTAGAGGTGACTTCACTACAGAATCCGCTGCTTATTGTTTCTCTTCCAGAGGAGAGTAAAGACTGAATGTGAGCTTGTTAAATCTGTGAGGTTGACATGGCAGTGACTGCAGAATGCATTTTGTAACAATGCTGGAATTGTATCCTGTGAACCAATCGGATTTCTCAGTATAATAACCATCCATCTAGACAGATGCCGTAGTGAAACTGCTCAGGTTCTATGTTGCTAGGATAGATTCCTACAGTTAATTATGGATAACCCTTTGGATACCCAGTTGTGATGTACAGTGCCCAGCATCTTTACTGCGCTTTATATCCCTTTCCATTTAACAAGCCTTTATTGGTAATATCCGTAAAGGAATTTTAGATTTTGCAATGTGCCAGCTAACGGATATTTCCAGAATATGACCGGATGACATTTTCTCTTTCCCATCTTTAGCATGTTGCAATATAACCGCATGTACTTTTCTATTTGTTACAATCCTAAGATGATGCCTTTTTCTTTCTATGTATTCTAGCTTTAACCCAATTGTAAATACATTTGGAAAGTTTAGAAAATAAGCATTTGCCCATTTTTAAAAGCCCGCGCAATATTGTGCTCACACGGAGGAGAAAATAAAGAGAAGGGAATGGACGCCAAAATGAATGCAAGTAAATTTAACAGAAAACAAGCATTTTAATCACTGTTACTTTTCCTGGAGAAATCTGTTCCCCCAACAGGGGAGTCTTAAATTAGCTTAGGATAAGCTCCTTCATGTCGAATAGTGGTTGGATCGTTTTGTCTAATTACTATGCAGCTCACACATAAAGAACAGGGTGTTAAAGCACATGCTTAAACTGCCTCTGAGCATGTACAGAAGAGAAAAAAAAACAGGAGGCATGAGCCTATTTAGCTTTAAAAATACTCATTTTGTGAAGCGCCATAGAATTCACTGGGACTGAGTAAGGTCTGTTTAGCAACATGGCTACTATCTGTAAAGATAAGAACAGACAGAAATCAATACAATTCATGAACTCAACTTGAAATATAACGTGTTCAGAAGTGCCATGTTTTTGTCGATCCAAATATGAATTTTTACATTTTTTTTTTGCTATTGTTAATCCTTTAAAAACTATGAAACTGATAAGCTTCCAGTCTCTGAGCAAATGAACTGGTGCTGTTGGACAGTGGAAATGTTCATTGGGTTATCTCAGTGATGCCCAACCTACGGCCCAAGGACCATATGCGGCCTGCGACAAATTTTGAAATCCGAATTTACGAAGTCCGAATTGTTGCATATAAGTGTGAATTCACCAACTAAAAAGACAGTCACAGTAGACTGTAACTGCTGCAGTCGTGACTTTACTATGGAAAATTGTCGTAGTTGTAACTTTAAAATTTGTCGCAACTTTGAAGCGGCCCACGCAAATTTATATGGCCCCCAGGCCGAAAAATGTTGGGCATCACTGGGTTATCTGAATCTTTTGTATTTGTAGTAATGCACAAACTGATTGGTTGAGGAGGACCAATTTACTATCAGCCGTCCCAAACCCCCTTTGTTAAATGTCCCCCTGATTTTCTCTAAATTTCTTGCTGATAATCCCTGCTATATTTTTATACTTTAATTTATTTTTGAATTTCTTTATAATAATTAAAGTGTTGTGTTTTATCACACACATAAAAAAGTTTTCTTTGCAAGTACAAACCCACATTTGAGGGCATCATTATTTCTTATGGGCTGTGACTATTCCGAGACATAAAAGTTGCTTAAAGGAAGAGTCTGGGCAAAATTTTAAAAAAACAAACCTTTATTTATTTATGTTATTTACTAACTTTTATTAAATGCAATTTATTATCAGTTAAAAAAAAATTCTTACCAGTAAATAAGTGCTGTACAGCACTTCCCTGTTGCAGACTCCATCTTCAGTCTGTGCCCGCGACTCTACGGCGTTCAGATTCACCCGATCCCTCTAAGAAGCGCAATCTTCTCTAGCTGCACTGATAATGAAGCCTCCGCACCGGCATTTCCTATGTCATATGGGAGAGGGTGTACGTCATCCAGGGAGGACGCGTTGATGATGAGCACGCACTCCCATGTGACATAGGAAATGCTGATGCAGGGGTTTCATTATCAGCTGGAGAATATTGCGCTTCTTAGAGGGATTGGGTGAATCTGAACGCCGTAGAGTCGCAGGCACAGACTGAAGGTGGAGTCTGCAACATGGAAGTGCTGTACAACACTTCTTTACAGGTAAGAATATTTTTTTTAATTGATAATAAATTGCAATTAATAAAAGTTAGCAAATAACATAAATAAATAAAGGTTTTTATTTTTGCCCAGACTGTTCCTTTAAGGCTAGGTTCACACTAGCGTATGGTGCACTGCATAATTTTTTTTTTTTTAATCTCTGGCGAAAATACGCTCAGAATGGACACCAAAGAATCTCCGTAGAGAACAACGCTAATGGAAAAATAGCATTCACATTAGTGTTCCATTGAGAGCGTATTACGCTAGAATTCTACCTGCGCTATTTCTTCGAGCGCATGGAACACGGCATATTTTATGTGACTAGATTAGTTTCAGTAGGAATTTAACAGTTGCAATCATACACAGCGTATACAAGCGATGCGTTTGCAAACTGACAGTTCACATGACGTCCAGGAGTCGTCAGTTTGTAAATAAATGGAGCTGTCCAACACATTTTTTAATAGCAAGTAAAGCGCTTAAGAAAATTCGCTGACAAAGTAAATCCTCTTCATATCTATGGAATGGGATTCCACTGAATCCAACTGAAAGTAGGATACATTAGAGGCTGGAGTTCTTTACTGACTGGTTAAAGGGCAACTAACACCAGTTATTCCTATGGAATGAATACATTATTTAAAGTACAACAAAAAATGATGGCTTGGAGCAGGGAGTTTATTTACTTAACAGAAAAAAATATAGCTGCGACCAGCAAATAGGAAAAATGGGAGTAATACAAAACAATCATTTAAATTCAAAGTTAAAATTTTTACAAATACAATAGAAACTAAATTCTATTGCAAAAATCATTTATTTCTCATTTGTATTTTTCTGGTGTTATTAATCTGCCCTTTGACTCCTACACATTTTGTTAAATGAGCAGTGGCTCAGGATGGCCACACTAGGACAAATCCTTTCTGGAAACCCTGCATGTGGCATTTCGTCCACGTTTCTATGAGAACATCTCTAGAGACTCTTTTCCCAGTGTTTCACACTCCAGTAGAGGAGCAAATCCCCCCCCTGTGAAATTATTCATGAATTTGAACTTCAGTGATAACAAGTGCTCTATATAAATAACTGTCCGTGCCAATCCAAATGGGAAATTTTTTTTTCCCGGTGTTACTTGTCCTTTAACAAACAAGATTGAGTTGTTTCCTGTTTTCTAAAAAAAATTCTTTTTTCTTTATTTCTCGGCAAACATCTGTCAATAGAGATTGGAAGTGATTAGGTGGAATTTAAAGCTGGCTGAGGTGAAGGCTCTGAAGGAATTAGTACCCTGGAGTAAATAGGGGGACGTTGCTGTTACGATCCTACTAACTAATGTTAGAAGATTAGATGGATGTGCAAAGCCTGCAGGAAAGGAACAGGGAAAGGCATGTCAGAGAGATGGGCTGATTGGATGGTTGAATTGTCTGTACAGGCCATTTGTTTGCAAGATAAGGAGAAACTGCTAGAAAGATAAGCTCCAGGGGGAAAATGAATGTGGAAATCTCAAGGCGATTAAGAAGACTGGTAGACTTGCCTACGTTTACTGGAAGAGCCTTTAGTGCACTTTGACGGACATGGTTATTCATTAAACACTAGCAAACAGCCAAAGATCCAGTGCGAAGTTCCGTCCACCTAGTCGAATTGGCATTCCAAGTGCCCCCAATGAGAGCGGTCCTCTCACGAGCAAAAAAATAAGAAGCGCAATGAGCGTGTTGACATGTAAGCGCTTTTTCATAAGTGGGCGGAGCTTTGCCCTGACAGCACAGTTCAAGCTGTGACTGCAACTTTTCAACTTACTAGAAGGTTGTTTCCTTTTAAGATGTTTCCTTTTTTTATTCGACCTTTAGTTCTCCTTTTAAGTATTCTGAGAAGCAATCGGCATCTTTGCGGGTTGTACAGCCGCCGTGAGCCGTCAGCCAATTACAAACTAGTCACTATTTTTATTGCAAACTTCTGAGTTAGCTCTTTAAGTCCAGCATTGATTCTCCCAAGCACCATGCTGTGCACTAACTCGAGGGAGCAGCCAGGATATACAAGGAAGGAATATATAATATAATACTAGATTACAAAATGTTTGTTTTGGAATAATAAATGTTCATATAACAAAAATAATATTATCTTGCCTGTCATCAGCCTTTCAATGCTTTGTTCCTAAGGACTTTCCTTTTATTTCTTTCTGCCAGCGCACACCCGTGGGGTTATATTACCCTGCACTCGAAGAATCTGGACCTGTAAACAAGTGTTGTATTACTGTAGCCGCAGCCTACCCACAATCCTCTGTGGGATGCTTTTAAAGAGCACAGTAACATAATCCTGCTCAGTATATTATAATGTAGGATATGGATAGCACCTCAGTAATAGTGATCTACAGTAAAATAGGATAATGCGATAACTAATACAGCATTCAATAATAACAATTATCCTCATAATTACAATGTATTCATCAGGGCATGACTGCCAATTGTTCCTTAGAAGTTTCTAATGAGCAGTCCTGGGAACTTGCCAGGTTTTTACCCACAGACTCTGGGTTTACAAAACAGGTCTTTGGGGAAACCCTCAAGTTCTTCAGCTCAAATCTAAGCTTGTGCAACTCTGACCCTTCCTGCCCTGCTCCGCCCAGTCTCCACCCCCTTCCATGCAAAATTTGCCCCTATCAGATTTAACTGGGATGAAAATGTCAAGTCTATAAGCCCTGGGGACTGCCCCCTGTTATAAACCTTACTTAGACCATTTGATTCCTAGACAGCATTGCATATAGACTTCAGTCAAAAACAATGGATGCATTTGAACAAATTACTAAGAACTGCATCATGTGGATTGAATGTGTCTGGTTTGAACACAATGATTTAAAAATCTTACCTAGATTTCCATTTTATTCCTTTAAATCATGTCTAAATTGCCTTTGCTCATAATAGTGAATGCAGCAGTACTTGTTCATAATCAGCCTTGAAACATACAGATTTCATAGATTTGGGTTTAAACGTAATAGGTGAAAGCACTAGCTGTATATTGTACCCCATAAAATGTGCACAGTACAGAGCTGCAACACCAGACTATATAAGGTGTTTATAATTATTCTCTAAAAGAAGAGTGAAACATGGGTGGCCCCAAGTGGGGGTCTCGAAAGGCCACAAGCCTGAAGCTTTGTTGCGTTAAGAGGGGCACATTGGTCATGCTGGCCTCCCACCTCTGTTCTACCCTGGCGAATCAGGAGATCCTAATTGGTTCCGATGAGACCACATGACCATGATGTCACGTAGCCACACCCACCTTCAAAAGAGGTCAGCAGATGGCCATAGAGTGAAAGTGAAGTCTCCATGCAAGCTGAGGTTTTTAGCAGGGCTTTCTCTATAGGGGGTTATTCACTAAGGTGCAATTTTGACTGTCGAATTCTCAAACAGCGGATTCCCATATCAAATCCACAATAATTTGCCCATTGTAAAGTCGCGACAATTTCCCCATAATAAAGTCATGACTGTGACAATATTCTCATTATTAAGACACGACTGTGACAGTAGCAGTCTATTGCAACTGTCTTTATCTGGTGAATTCGCACCTATACGCAACAATTCGGACTTTAGTGAATAACCCCTTATGTGTACTATTAACCCTTTCTGTACGTACCCCGTACCTCTCACGGGGTAGCTTCGGGTAGCCAGAAGCA
>WMED01027442.1:0-10626 GCA_019650415.1 Pipa parva | reverse complement strand
AAGGATAAGCACAAAAATAACCGGGCCACGAAAAAACAAACTTTGGGAAACACTGGCCTAAAGCATTGTATGGGCTTCGGCAGTATGTTAGTAAGCACAGATAGGCCAGATCCCACCCACGTAAAAATACAAGTATATAAAATAGATTTTATTATCAGTATGTCAAAGTATCCGAAATAGAGACTATGAATTAAAATTAGTTAAACGACATAAAACATCCATTCAGTTCCCTAGAAAGATCACTATAATGTTTACAGTGGTCACAATATATATATTTTTTACTACACAAATTTAAAATGTCCATTTTTTTATTAGCATTATACTAAGATCAGCCTATTGTGTTGTATTCCTCTGTAAAGTGACTTGCTCAGTCGTGGAAGGTGTTGAGTTAAGCAAGACAAGGTCTTAACATTTACTTACTGCTCTTGCAAAAGCTCTTATGTGGACGAGTCAAAAATGGCAACCGATTTCTGAATGGTCCACTCTACAGACGTCTGCAAACGTTCTGAAATCAGCGGCGTCACTTGTCTCTCAAGTGCTGCAATGAGAAACAGGGAGCTGGTGAGAACTTTACCCTGGCATATATTCCAAACTGCAGATGATTTGTAATACATTCAAATTAGGAAATACTTTGTTTTAAGAAATGATACACTGCAGAGCTTCACCTTTTTGGAACTACAAATGTAAATGCACGTATAGGATGTCTTATCCCTTATAGTGATGTGTGTAGTGAGAAAAAGGTGGTTACCCATGCATTTATATTGATGATAGTTCCACTGAGATGCCGGGAGTTTATTTTATTAACAGCTGGATCACCATGGTCTAAAGATCACTGATGCAGAGAGACCCATACATTTTTATCAGTTTTTTCAAGGGATCGTGACTTTGAAAGTTTGTGAATCCCTTGGTTTTATATCGTCTTCCTCTGAAGGAAATTAAACTTTTGCAGACCGCTGCGGAGATAGCACAGTATGCTCATCTAAAAGCTTACTATAGATTTGTTCCGTAGGCAGTAAGAAACATACATCCAGCCCTGTCTGTAATCACTCTCATCATCACCAGTTGGAGGAGCTCATTTGTTCATGGAGGTCATTTTTATTAACCTCGTGGGTTGCCAAGACATGGGGAATATGGGAATGTTTTATTAGGTCAGCTCATTGCCTTTGTGTAAAAGCTGTTATTTGTGATTCACTGTCATTGTTCCTGGTGCACTAATAAAAGCAGCCACTTTCTTTTTCACTGGATTTCATGTTTGATGAACTTTCTTGGAACATAGACGGCAGGAGCAGATGTGTGGCCTGCACAGCTATCCCTTATTATTCACTGTGTTTTCATTAAATGTGGGTACACAGACAGTCCATCTCCATAATGTAAATGCTTAAAAGAAAAGCTAATTAAA
This sequence comes from Pipa parva, assembly GCA_019650415.1. Classification (NCBI taxonomy): domain Eukaryota; kingdom Metazoa; phylum Chordata; class Amphibia; order Anura; family Pipidae; genus Pipa; species Pipa parva. Next base: position 9,227 of record WMED01027442.1, on the reverse strand, counting down.
ATACAGTGATTACCTCAGTGGTACTGGCTCAATTAGCGAGCATCACCCTTGGCCATAGGAGGAGGGTCTAGAAGCTGCCAATTGAAAGCTGCCGCTACGGTTTGCATTGATTTTCACTAAACGGTAAGTTAAAGCCAGTTTTTGTATTGTTGGGGATGAATAACATATGCTGGTCAATCCATAAATCTATTCATATAGAAGCTTTAGTGTCTCTTTAAAGGGTATGAAAAGATTGAATAAAACATTATTTATATCGGACATGTATACATATTGAAAGCCAACTTAAACATTAAAATGTAAAGATGATTTTGGTATTAGTAGTACTTGCCTCTTGTTTAAACAGCCCTGCTCCCCCAGGCATTCTGTGTACAGACTCTTCCTGTATAGTTCTGTTAAACCCTACCCCCAAGTGACATCACTCACTATCCAGAGAGACATAATCCCCCTCCCCCTCTCCTTATATAAAAAGCCTGTTTATAACCCTGAGCATGGACAAATAAGAGCTGTCCCACTGCTGTGAAGAGAGAAGTCAGGGAGAGGAGGGGGCGTGGCTACATGCATGCACTTCCCATACAAAGAACTCATTGAGAGGGAGAAAGCAGTTACAGTGGGATATTGAGCTCTGCTGAGTTAAGAGGTGAGAGGAGTTTCTTAATTGATTTATTGCTTAACAATAGGTAAATGTGGCTTTCTTTATAGACAGGGTTTACATACCCTTTAAACAGACAAATTATGAAAAGTTAAGTTATTGCCCAATTGAGGCAATTAACATTGGCTGCACAAGAGTAGCTAATACTCTGTGCCTTGTATAATGACCTTAGCTGAGGCAAATAGTACTGGCTGGCACTGACATAAGGTATTGATGCAGAAAAAATACGTTTTGTGTGCACAATAATATTTGTAGTATTTTGTTCATGATATAATCAGATTTAACTGTATACGTTTATACCGTATACAGATACGGTTGAATTATCAGAATAAGACAAGCAGGCCAAAAGCACTCCCTTTACATTAACCATGTTCCTGAACTACTCACACCTGCTTAGTACAGGGGCTTCAGATATGGAACAGGGGCTTCAGATATGGAACAGGGGTCTCAGATAAGATACAGGGGCTTCAGATAAGATACAGGCCATCAAAAGGGAACATTTTAGGTTCCTGTCGAGGTAATGGAAGCCAAGCAGGCAGGATGCTAACAACACATTGTGTGTATACAGTGAATGCATAATTAGCAACAGATCCAATTGAATGGTTAATTGCAGTTTTTAGATTCACTGAGATGATGCTAATAGCCAGCATAAAACTGCATTCATTATCTATAAAGCTAAGCGCTGCATATTTCATTTGGATATAAGCAGTCTCAGTAGAATTTCATGAGATGATTTAACTAAAGTAGGGTTGTCCAAAGAGAGACCCAAGGGCCAAATGTGGCCCTTCAGAGGATTTATATGACTCTTAGCATGGCCAAAAATTTAGGAGACTTATCTGTATGAAATCATCGGGTCTACTAACTAAAGAGTCAGCAGATTACCAGCTAGTTGTATAGAAAGGCTGGAGAGCACTTAAAGTGCACCTGTCACTTCAAAACTCTAATACTAATTTAGGTTGTACTAATGAAATAAAAGTTTTTGGGCTGAGCTTATTGATGGGTTGGGTGGGGCTAAATGATTGCCATTATAGCTCCTCCAGTCAGATCCCTGCTAAATCGTGATTTAAGGGATCTGATTGGGGGAGCTATAATGTCATTCATCATCACCAGACCCAGGAAAGAAAAGTTGGGCAGACAGGGAAGATGACAGAGAGAAATGCTGTATAAAGGTATATTTTTTTTTATATACATATACATTTACAAATACGTTTATTTCATTAGTACAACCTAATTTAGTTTTAGTGTTTTGAGGTGACAGGTGCACTTTAACTAGGAAAACTCCAGCAATTGACCTTATGGTTGTCTTTGAACTACAGCTTGGTTATTGGCAAATGCTGGGAGCTGCAGTTAATTAACTGCTGGACTGTCACCAAAAAAAGAGAAGAAGCCTTTATCATGCATGTCGGCTGGCTGATCCACAAAATGATTTTTTTTTAAAAAAGCAGCTTTTACTCTGTGTTTATTCTATACCTGTTCCTTATTGCAGGTTAATTACATCTTGGAATCGCGGGCCAGCACTGCCCGGGCAGATTACTTTGCTCAGAAACAGAGGAAACTGACCAGGAGAACCAGCTTCAGCTTTCAGAAAGAAAAGAAGCCGGGGTAGGAAGGAAGAAGACAAAGACCACTGCCAAGTTTCCCGGTAAATGGGCCACAGATGTTCCCTGTCTTTTCTTGATGGACTCTGACAAGGGAGAATTAGAAACCCACTTTAGGGGATTTCATTCTTACAGTCATCCCAAATAAACATTTAAGTCTCTTATTATCCCCCCTCCCCCAGTCCCCAAGTCACATCGTTTTTCCCCATTTTGCACCACAGAATTGAGTATGATCAGTCATTTTACAGCATTGCTTCCTTATTGTAAGACCCAGTTATTTCCCAGTTCAAAGGTCACACAACTATGGGAATCCCTATTTCCCCTCCCTCTGAAGCGAATGGTACGGTCAGCATTTATGTCAATGTGATCACCACTTTACCAAAACTTTCACTATCACCGATTTAGGGGATAACCTCATCACCAGAGTGGATTTGTGTATTGACATACATCATAATGAGAACTGATTTCCAGAATAAAAAATAATACTGGGGAAAGTATTGGTGTGAGATTCATTATTAAGTGTTTGTTAAACAGGTTTTCCATGACTGAACTGCCAGTGTAATGCCAGGCATTGCTACATGGTACCTCCCTGGAAGGTTGTCAGAGGTTCACCTTGTATAGTGTGTGTCCTGATGGCTCTAAGGATAAGGCGAGATGAAGAAGGCTGTAATATCTGATTGGCTGGTTTGTGTGATTATGTTAGGAATCTATAGGATAGTGTGTGTCCTGATGGCTCTGAGGATAAGGTGAGATGAAGAAGGCTGTAATATCTGATTGGCTGGTTTGTGTGATTATGTTGGGAATCTATAGGATAGTGTGTGTCCTGGTGAGATGAAGAAGGCTGTAATATCTGATTGGCTGGTTTGTGTGATTATGTTAGGAATCTATAGGATAGTGTGTGTCCTGCTTTAGATGGCTCTGAGGATAAGGCAAGATGAAGAAGGCTGTAATATCTGATTGGCTGGTTTGTGTGATTATGTTAGGAATCTATAGGATAGTGTGTGTCCTGATGGCTCTGAGGATAAGGTGAGATGAAGAAGGCTGTAGTATCTGATTGGCTGGTTTGTGTGATTATGTTAGGAATCTATAGGATAGTGTGTGTCCTGCTTTATAGATGGCTCTGAGGATAAGGCGAGGTGAAGAAGGCTGTAATATCTGATTGGCTGGTTTGTGTGATTATGTTAGGAATCTATAGGAATGCACAATCATTGAGAATATGCCATTTTTAAGAGCATTATTTATGTCTTTCTTTTTTGAAAAATCAATTTGCAAAATGGGAATATTGTAAGTATTTACAGTATTAAGAAATCAATATTGTTATTTGTTTAAGGATTTTTATTAAAATTCTTTGTGCTGGGGTTTAAGGAAGCAGCGGAGTGCTATGGTAAAGCTGACTATTCAAGGTTGGGGAATGGGGGGATGTGTTACCAAATGCATTGCTAATCTCCCCATGAGGGCCACAGGAGGAACCACTGAGATATACACTGGACCTTATTTAATGGTATATGCCACCCAGCTAGGTGGTACAAGGCAAGACAATAGAGAGGTATGTCCTGTACATGTGAAAAAACACATTCACTAAAACTCTTCATGTGTCAGTAGCCTTAATATATGATATTCTAAAAATAAAGAGATTAAAGTTAATGCCAATCATGCAGAATGACCTGATAACAAGCTGTGGGCACCCCTTTTTTTAAAAAGGTTCAGTTTTCCAACTCCTTCTCTTTATTCCACTTCCTCTTCTGGATCTCTCCTGAGCTGGCTTAGGTTCCTGGTCCCGTCCCCTGAATTAGAGCAGCAAGTCATCAAGTTTTATTTATTTATTTTTAATTCAATTCGGGCTGCAATATCAATTTTCAACTAAAAGGTGGCGCTAAACACTATTGAGCTACATAAGGGAGCTTACTCCATCTGTTGGTGGAAAAGGGATGTTGCAGCCCAGATTGGAAAGGAATTGCCTCATAGTGAGCAACATTGTTTAAGGCAGTGTTTTTCAACCTTTTCTCTTCAGGCGAACCCTTTGGTGTTGTCAGATTTCTGGCGGAACCTCTACATAAATTTTTTTGGAATGGAAACGGAAATAGTATAACCGCATAGTGCGCATGTATTACAATGTAGTGCATGCGCACTATGTGGTTATACTATTTATTAGAAGAAGAAAGTTTGATGAAGCTGATGTCGGTATTGTCTGACAGTGATCAGGACCGTATCCCGGGCTAACCTGCACGCAGTATGTACACTACATACCCCTACACTACATGCTGTATGCAGGTAGGCAGGTTAACCGGGATATGGTTCCCATCACTGACCTCAGTATTGCCCGACAGTGATTGGAATCTGTATGTAGTGTATGTCATGGAATCCCTGGCTTGTCTTTGAGTAACCCTTGGGTTTCGCAGAACTCCTGGCTTGTCCTTGAGGAACCCTTGGGTTCCACGGAACCCCGGTTCAAAATCACTGGTTTAAGGTATCGTACACACTTGGATTAATATCACAAGCCGATGGATAAAGATTCACTTGTACGTTCTCGTAATGTTTTATGTACATGTACTGTATCTGCACACTCATGGGAATGTATTACTGAGATCTATTAATGGCAGCTAATCGGATTTTGTCTACTCTCCCTGTACTAGTGAGTTGTAACTGCTAGTTGTTTGGGGTTTGCTACTAAGATGCTCATACATCCTGAATCAAGTCTTCTCTTTAGATAGTAAATTATCGCAAAGAAAATGCCAAAATCCCAAACACCCTGACGTATAGACAAAGGTGAAACACTTTGTAATCCAGGGTTAAGTTCACTTAAATCCAGTATTTTCAGATTCTACAGCCGAATGTACTTTTTCCTTTAGAGAGAAAATACTTTTTGAGAATTGAAGAAAGCTATTGCATGTTGGGAGATTTTATTTGGCTAACCAAGCATGACTGGTAACCCTTATGATGCTACAGAGGATCAGAGATAAATCTCTCTGGGAACCAGCTCAATGCATAAAATCTCCCACCTGCTGCCCCCAGTGCACAGGCCAGTTGGCTCACTCTTTATGCTAATCGTGGATGAAGCATAGAGCCGACCATTGACAGCCAGACTTATGGGGAAGTGATAAGATGATAACAGTAGTGAGACTGTACAGTGTAGTGTAGTGATTGACTTGTATGTGATTGCGACATCAGCAGCTTAGTGTAAACTGATAGTGGACGTTCAGTTTTAGCTTAGCTACATTTACCAGTACCTTAAGTCCTGGAATTAACTATCCAAAGAAAGGCACCCCAGTCAGGTTTATCCAAAGCAGAGCTGAGTTGCACGCGTCTCCCCAAACCCCCTTTTATCTGGCGACACAGTTGAGTGCCCTCTGGCAGTGAAGGGGTTAACTGCCCATATTGCAAATAAATGGATTCATTTATGCAGGTTGGAAATAAAACCAAAGATGTGAGTTATGCAAAAAAAGAAAAAAAACTGAATGGGATTAGGATTGATTTAGTACTTACTGCAAGCTATTGTTTTCATTACGGTAAAAGATTGCTTAGCAAACTAATGAGATTTCTGGGAGATTGGGGTCTGGTGGTTGAGAGTCCCAGCGGGTACATTGTGTGCTGGTATGACTGTGATAAAGGGGCGGTCTGAGATGCCACACGTCTCTGAGGATCGCTGTAATATGCTTGCGCTTAATGTTTAGTGGAAGCAAATAGAGAAGGGAGGAAATAAAATTCTGTGAGTTTTTAGCTGATGCGCTAAAAATTCTAATCAAGAAACTTTAACCTGTAGGACTGTAGCTGGCAGAACTACAAATACCAGCAATTCCCTAGAATTGTGGAAGTGGTCACATTACAGCTGATAAACTTATGGGTCAAAGATCACTCCTCTAAATAACATTCCTGTTTCCTAACACAACCTCTTTAATTCTTCATATTGATCCATATCTCCTCTCTCTGTAACTTTATCTGTTGATGGCCATATATGACCTGCGATGTTTTATAACTTGGTCTTTATAAAGGTGCAGTTCATTGTTTAGCTTTCTGGGCACTTTGGTAAATCTAAATTCTGGAGACTAGCTTGTCATCTCCTCTTTTGATTGACAGATAACCTTGTGTTTGGATTGAGCACAGTGTTTTGCTTTGTGCCACCTAAATGCTACTTGGATGTTTAGATATTATCATTTCCTGCATTTTAGCTGGAGTAAAATTTAACTTTGTGAAATGTGCTGCAGATGACTTGGGTGAAGAGATGGGAGATATGAGGGTGCCACAGCAATAGCAGACCAAGCCAGCAGAGGGTTCACCCCTCTATGTACAAATCCCAGACAGATGTAACTAGATGCAGTGACAAATATTGTCTGCAGGTCCCAAGATTATTAAAATAAGCAGCATCTAGTGTCTCCCTCAACTTCCTTGGCCCCTGTTTGGCATCACAGGCCTGGTTTTGACCCTGTGCCATGTATAAGTTCAGCATGAGGTGAGCCTGATGAATGTGGCTCTGGACGTAATGTAAGTAATGTACAGAAGTTGATCTGGGTGTAAGGCAAGCTTCTATTACAGGAAAGTTAAATGTGATCTAAGCATGGTAAGTGTGCTAGAGTTGAGTGGGTATCTCACAACCTTTGCCAGAAAATATGAACAGAAATGCTAAATAAAGCGACTTGTTTATTAAATAAAGAAAACCTTAAATTTGAAATTTGAAGATCAAGCAAAGTGGTATACACATTCTCTAAAATATTTAGGATGAGGAACAGAGCTTAGCTTCTAATGTTCTAATGAATGAATGGGCCCAGTGTTTATACAAAAAGATTAAACACATTCAAGGGATTTCATCAATGGGACAATAAGTTAACATTCATGTCACCCATTGTAACCAACCAGCAGTCACTGATATGGGGGGTTAGAATAGTGAAAACCTACCTCTGATTGGTTTTGGTGGGTTACTAGATTTATGTAATTGGTTGTCCCCGTTGCTAAATTCCTATTTGTATTTGTACCTTATTCGTTTAATTCAAGGCCTCTCTCCCAGCACAGGGAAGTTTATTAAGACTTTTCCAGCTCTCGTACCAAGCAACTTAGAATAGCTCCATTTTTCTTAGTATCCTAGACAGTCAGCTAAAAAAGATAGCCCTAGTTCCCATTGCTCACATGGGGGAAGCAAGAAATTACATAGCAACTTGGTAATTAGCTAACTTGGAACTTCTCTGCACAACTAATTAAGACTTCAGGTGGCAGTGACTGCTGTCACAGCAATAACTTTACCCAGAGAAAACAACGCTGGTATATTGGGTATTATTATCCTCTGTGAACTAATACCTGAAATGCATACTAAATATAAATTTTCCTTTTACTGAACTATAATTCCCAGTGGCCCCTGAGCTGACTAATGAGATCAAATATCCACTTTAATTTCTATGAAAAATATTCTGCACTCATTCATGAGGTTCATACCGCCCATGACATAAGAGGTCATAATGTATATAATATACAATATATACGTATGTGTTTGGCTCTATACAAATGAGAAACAAACCACTACAAGGTGACTTTGTAGACATAATGTTCCCTGTAAATCTGGGGTTCTGGGAGTTGGATTATTCCTGTTTAAATAAAGTTTTACTGCCCTGATATATTCCATGTAAACTATCAAGAAGTACAACTTACTGTACTTTGTTTACATGTTGAGGGATATGTGTAAACATTGTAGTGTTAATTTAACAGCAGGCAAGTATATTTGGTCAGGTACTTAGAAACTTAATTTTAGCTATGGAAATTCTAAAAATCACCATTTTATAAGTATTTTACTAATCTCTCACCATACCTCTCAATTAATACCAGAGGTGCTACATATAATTTCGCTGTGAGTTGAAAAATGTCTAAATTGGTCCTTTAGCCTGTGTCATTATACAGTAACCCCAAGGATTTTGTTTTGCTGTCTCTGGCTGAGCTGTTAAATATTATTAAGCCTGAGGCAATGCCAACCAAGTCTGCACTTGCTTCAGAATATATAATATACATCTTTCAGCCTCAGATAATTGTTAAGAACTGCAGAGAAAGGAATATGAATAGTCATATAGCTACTCAAAATCAGATCCCTTAAATCATGATCTAGCAGGGATCTGATTGGAGGAACTATAATAATGTCAATCATTTAGCCCCGCCCACCCGAAACTCGGGAAAGAAAAGTCAGACTGACAGAGAAGATGACAGAGATGAACGCTGTATAAAGGTACATTTTTTTAAATACATATATATTTACAAAAACGTTTATTTCACTAGTACAACCTAAATTAGTATTGGGGTTTTGAGGTGACAGGTGCACTTTAAAATGTGGTTGTCCCAGATTGTATTGTGTGTGTGTGACAAACCCACCATAGACTGTGAGGTTTTTATTTGGATGAGAGGAGAATAAGTAGCCATTTACTGTGCTGCTAACCTGTTTTTCCAAAACTACAGCATGTATCTGTAGCTTTACTTCCATGAGTGGACTATAGCATGTACCTATAGCTTTACTTCCATGAGTGGAGTATAACATGTACCTGTAGCTTTACTTCCATGAGTGGAGTATAGCATGTACCTGTAGCTTTACTTCCATGAGTGAATTATGGCATGTACCTGTAGCTTTACTTCCATGAGTGGAGTATAACATGTACCTGTAGCTTTACTTCCATGAGTGGAGTATAACATGTACCTGTAGCTTTACTTCCATGAGTGAATTATAACATGTACCTGTAGCTTTACTTCCATGAGTGAATTATGGCATGTACCTATAGCTTTACTCCCATGAGTGGAGTATAGCATGTACCTGTAGCTTTACTTCCATGAGTGGAGTATAGCATGTACCTGTAGCTTTACTCCCATGAGTGGACTATGGCATGTACCTGTACCTTTACTCCCATGAGTGGACTATGACATGTACCTGTACCTTTACTCCCATGAGTGGACTATGACATGTACCTGTAGCTTTACTCCCATGAGTGGAGTATAGCATGTACCTGTAGCTTTACTCC
>WMED01027441.1:0-10627 GCA_019650415.1 Pipa parva | reverse complement strand
CCTGAATAACCCCCTAAGTCACTCTTTTAACAAGGTTCTTACTTCTTAGGAACATGATCATTAAGATTGTTGTCCTGGACCAAACATGTCATTTTAGAGTCAGTGGATGCTGTCAGATGAATGTGCTTATGAAGAAATGTTTGACATTTAGGCCTAGAGCCTTTTTATTTTATTTTATTTTTTTGCTGCTCATTATTGCAGCAAATACCTAACACTGGGTGATAGACAAAGGAAGCAGAGTTGTAAATTATATTTTGAAGCCCCATCTTAATGAACTTTTCCTTATTAAATTGCAAGATGTCTGCCTATTGACTTATTGATTGTTTTTATTAAGGAACATTTAATAAGGAACATTGTTGGGGATCAAGAGTTCAGCCATGATGAATCACTATAATATATATATATATATATATATATATATATATATAATCTCCATTATCAGAATATACCAGGTTTTATGATGGGTTAAAGAACTAAAGCATAGCACTTACTTAAGTAGAAACTTTCAGCCATATACAAAAGGGATCTATAAACATCCACACGTACAATAGCCATGTGAGACTAAGGGGGGAATTCAGGATAGTCCAAAGTGAGGTGCAGTGTGTTCGCCTCACTTCGGAATGACTGATCTGTGCTCGCTGATGTCCTGCACGCAGATATCAGCGAGCGCATTAAAGGGATTCCAGTCTCGGCAAGGCAACACTTTTGCTCTCGCCGAGACTGGAATCCCTTTAATGCGCTTGCTGATGTCCGCATGTAGGACATCAGCGAGCGCAGATCAGTCAGTCCGAAGTGAGGTGAACACTCTGCACCTCACTTTGGACTATCCTGAATTCCCCTCTCTAACAATTCAAGCCTATTAAAGTTGTCAGTTTGGAAGCTCCATATTTTAAAGGCACTGCACATGCTCAGTGTGCCCTGGCTCTTGTAGGTGTGCACTGCTGTAAAATAGTCTGACTAAATTTGCTGAACAAATCTAGCAAATACCTTTAAAAATATAGCCAAATAGTTAAGGAATCAATAAATATGTGATTTTCTTAAAAATAAACAGAAACATTTCTACCTGCATTTAGGGCTTTCCTTCCTTTAGTTTAATGGCAAACACTTTTATTATCCTTAAGAATAGAGAATTGATTTTTATATGATACAGACTGCATTGGATTCTTTGCAGCTCTGCAGTGCAGAGTGGAGTATATTTATCATCATTTCCATATGGATACTTTAGATATGATTGGTGTTATATGGGTAGAGTAAATAAACATTTATTTAGATGCCTAGCAATCCATTTAGCTACATAATATTAGCAGTTCAACATGAAAGTTATAGTTTTTCAGGGTTATCACGGAATCTCTATTCAGATTTGTGTTAAGTTTATTTCACGTTTTCCTCTTTTAAAGGTAATGTATGGCATGTCAACATTCCCCTCATTGCAGGGCTTTATGAAAGTTCATTCAAAGATTGTATATGTTTATATTCTATCATATAGCATACATTGTATGCTAACATTACCCTTTAGAGAGGAAAAAAAAACCTGAATTGTATATAGTCGTAAAGAATTAGCTATACGGCATGTTTGAAAGTTAATATTGACATGCATGCTCATAAGCATGGATTTTTTACATATAGAACAACAATCCCTTTTGAGAGACATAGTGTACAAGACTGTAATTAAATCTGTTCATACCAGCATTAGGTATATGTAATAAGTCTTCTTCTTGGTATGTGTGATTTTACCATTTTAATAATAGGGTTTGCTGAATTTGGGGTTGCAATGGGGCCCAATCCCCAAGGAGATGGGGGCACTGGTACTGTTCCTGTCCATCCCGGGCCTGGGGAAGGGGTACGATCAGTGTAGTTTCCTCACGGATAATAAAAGTAAACCTTTTAAAAGGAGAACTCAAACTTGTTTCTCCTAGGGGTGATTTTTTTTTTTAAGGGGGAATACTTACAGATTGGTCTTTTAACAGCAAAAAAAAACAAAACTGCTACTGTGCTTGCCGATAGCTCAGAAGGAGTTTAAAGGAACAGTTTAGTAACGTACAGTTATGTGTCTGCCCATTTGTCACTGTTGATATATCCCACAGAAAGCATTATTTATATCCTTTTCAGTTACAGCCAGTTTCTTACTGCAACTACTTCTCTGTCTCCACTACTTCCTCTTTAGCATTTCACTTTGCAGCCTTAAAGGATCAGTCCAGTCTCCAACAGTTATTTTTCATCTAATTCAGTGATGGCCAACCTTTTGAGCTTGGTGTGTCAAAATTCATAAAAAAAAAAAAAACAAGCACAAATCAGGTGGTGTGTCACTTTCAGAAAAAGTCAGAGGCGGGGCAACTCTCCTAATAAGAGCACTGCATGAATGGCGCCTTGATGTGTCAGCAAAAATGTCTTGGCTTGCCATCTCTGACACACGTGTTATAAGTTAGCCATCACAGATCTAATTGTTAATGTCAAAACAATTATACTTGTAATAGTTATTATTTACTTATTTTCATCAGTTTTCAATGTATAGTCACTTCCATACAGTAGCCCCTTACTCTCTTTCCTATTTCCTCCTCCGCTGATCAGTTTGTGTTCTTCCCTTACTATGTGTAGCATCACTGAAGATAGAACCACATAAATTATTGATAATATTAATAATAATAATAATAATAGTTAATTTATATTAAATTGTTACAATATACCTAAAAATCACTGACTGCATAAAAACTAAATATGTAGACTAGGCCAAGCACCATCTTAAATAAATCAGAGAAACAGGTGGTTAAAGGTTTTTTTAAAACAAGTTTTATTAGATAGGAACCTGCCATAGGATGAAGATTCTAGTAAAACATCTCTGCACAACATTCAAGCATACACAGGTGTGTAGCAATGCACAACAAAAATATTTTGCTGTAAATGTCATGCAGACTCATGCTAGATTCAAACTTACAGGACAATAAAGTACTAAATTATTGCTTTCTTGTTTTTTTGATTGCAAAGAGCTGCTGCGCATATTAGTCACATATTCATTTATGTTGTGTGCTGGAAGGTGATAGGTTACTGAGTAGATTCTTTTGTACTTGGAAATATTTACAGCAGCTCTAAACAACAAGAAAATCCCTGAAGAACCAGAAGGTTGTTTCTGGATTTTTGAAGTCAAGTCTGTACTGCTGATTCATTGTTTAGATACAAGACAATGCATCAAGCTGTGCCTTCAAATTACAGGTCAGTGTCTTCATTACACCACCCTCCCATTCAAAAGTGGACTGTTTTCTCCACTCCTGGAGTGGCCTAGAGCATTTTGAAAGAAGAAACGAAGAGAATGTCTGTCCGGGAACCAGCTTGTTGGTGGTTCATCATTCCTTAATTGTGTGTAAGGCTTGTTTTGCCTATAGTGTGTAGAGGGGGAGGAAAAAGTATTAGAAAAATCAATTAGACATAATGTTATGTAAGCCCCTTTGATAAAAGTTACATTTTTCCACCTGTATCATATAGCATAGCTTATTTAGGAAACCTCAAAATAATGGTTATGAGCAGCTCACTGACATTTATGCAGACAGGTACATTTAACTCTTATATAAAGTATATCAATCCAACAAAAGACCAACTAAAAATATATATATGTTAATGCTGTTCAGGCATCAGTATTCCCTAGCAAGGAGAAATAAGGAGGGGCTTTTGTTCTGTTCATTTCTAATGAAGATATTTTTAATCATTATATCGGTTTCTAGACTTTTCTCTCACTTCATGGTACTGTCTCATAGCCAAAAAATAAAAACAGAGTTAATAGGGGAACTAGCATTTAATAATTCTCCCATGTTCCTGTGTAAATAGCCTTAAAAATATCCATTGCATCATGTTCTCAAATGGCAAGATCATCCGATCAACTATCTTAAAATAAATTGATGTAACACAAGAAACTAAGGGTTCAGGTGTAAGAAATTTGGTTCAATTATGGACAAATAAGTGTTATAGCCCAGGTACCAGCCTTATATTGTAATCACTAGATTATAGTGTATAAACTTATAACACATTTCACATCAGGTGTGGTCTGCCATTAGTAAGAAGGCATAAAGCACCTACCTGTATTTGTAGGCCACAATAGCCATAACAAACACTGCTAAAAGTGCACCGACTGCAATGCCAATACCATTTGTGTATGACAATCCTGAGCCTATAGAGAGAGACAGCAAACAACAATCAAGTTTCCCCAAGGCACGAATTGCCCCAAACTAAATATTTGTTTGAAAAAGTTTTGTTATATAATATCCACATATGGTCTGCTAGCAATAAACAAGCACTTAATTAGTTCCTTTATACCTACCTGTTGAAACTCTGACTTGTGCACTGGCAACAGCCAGGCTGACATCATTTGTTAGGGACACATTAACGCAGTATTGACCACTTTCATTAAAAATCTGTCGTAGGACCAGTTGGCAGTCAGAGGAGAGCTGCACTGCATTACAGACAGTCTCCTGTGGAGTGCTACAATCTGCATCAGATACAACTGTGCACACTTGGCTAGGCATACTATAAAAGAAAAAAGGCAGGAGAGGCATTTGGTTAAAGGAACAATGCACTGAGCAAATACTACTTTTAAAAAGATAGTTAATCTTGTGTTTTGAGATTCATGTTTCTTTATAAAGGGTGTATTTTTTCCTCTTAATTATTAGTAAATAACAGAAAACTTCCTAAATAAAAGTGTACATTAAACATACAGAAACACAGCATCTCAAAGTATAACACAAGCAGACCTTACCTTCCTTGGCATGTGATTGTGAGATCCAATGCATTTTCAAGACCATCTGCACCAGCCACCTGAATAATTTCTGCACTTTCAATGCCCTCTAAAAGCCAAACACACCGATAAGAATTTTGTAATCCATCTGCAAGTTAAAATACCCTCAATTCCCCCCTCTGTACCAAGACTTACGAACAATATCCAGATCAGTTGCAAATGTTCCATAACGGTAAAGGAGGCAGCCAACAAGTTGGCCTCCAGGAGCACGAGTCATGTCAATAACCACTTCTTCTTCTGTAATTTCTTTTAATTAAAAAAAAAAAGTGGTTAGGTGATGGTGTGGGGATATGCCATTTAACCATATGGATATTTAAAAACAGGCTCACAGATAAAGCCACCCATATTTTTATGCATAAACCAATTCATATTGCAGTCTTTTCCAGAAAGGAGAAAAGGCTGATTTTGAAGCATCAGTAAAAAACCAGAAGCTTAAAAGAAGACTCTCATTTAGAGAAATTTGCCTGTTATTTTTAGCTTGTAAAACTGTATCTTAAGTCTTGTTTTTGTTAGTCATCTGTTTGTTTATTGCAGAAATGTTTGATCACAAGTAGAGATTATATTTATCCTTTGAAAGTTCACACTATGGGGGATTTTTTTTAAGCTTTTTGTTGATTTTTACAGGACTGGAAACAAGCTTTCAATTAAAAAAATTATAATTTAATAATAATAATTAAATATATATATTAAGTGATTTTCTGCTTTACGAAAACAGCAATTTTAAAAAGGCAATACTGGCAAAATAAAACAGTGCATCTCCACCATGAAGCCATAAAAACACTGACAGGTAATTGTAGTTTATGGAGAATTGTTGTCCTTTTAAAGCAGTAGTGGTGAACCTTTTTTGGCACAGAGTGCCGAATAAGGTTATGTTACTCACTAGCGCCATCCCTTGAAGTGCCGGCGCTGATGAGTGATATAATCGTGCCTGCGTAAGAGGAGGCGCGTTCTCCAGCGAGCGAGCGGATCCAGCCTGAAAACTGTCAGGTTGGGTGCACAGCCTGCACTGAAGGCAGCAGTGGTGACGGCGAATGTGCCCACAGAGAGGGCTCTGCATGCCATAGGTTTGCCATCCCTGTTTTAAAGCTCACATTGATGAAAAACATCCAATATAAAAATTAAGGAATGTTGTATAAAACAGCAAAGGGTGAACCTACCCTCTCCTTCTACTTGTACAGCTACAGGCTCATTTCCTGCAACGGCCAGGTTGATTAGTTCTGCCACAGGTACAACAATTCCAGTAGTAGCACCAACTGAAAATGTGAAAGACAAAATTGTTGGAGTTTATGAAGTTATAGAGAGAGCACCACACAGGAGTTGAAAGAAGCATGCTATAAATATGCAACCATCAACTCTTACTTAACAGCTTAGATGGATTTCTGCTGGTGTAACCAGTTTCACTGTATGGATTTCAAAGGCATGTAATGATGAATAAGGTCAGACAACATGACTGAAACCTCAGATATGATATAATCTGACCTTGAATCATCCTCTCAATACTGGTACCTGATTATAGGATTTTATTTTGTTCTATAAAATTAAACAACTATAAGTGCAAAATGAAAATACCTGTCACTTGACCAGCCCTTGTAGTAGCTGCTTCTGCTGTAGTTGGCTGAGGAGGAGCTGCCGTGGCACCAGTAGTTGGCTGAGGAGGAGCTGCCGTGGCACCAGTGGTTGGCTGAGGAGGAGCTGCCGTGGCACCAGTGGTTGGCTGAGGAGGAGCTGCCGTGGCACCAGTGGTTGGCTGAGGAGGAGCTGCCGTGGCACCAGTGGTTGGCTGAGGAGGAGCTGCCGTGGCACCAGTGGTTGGCTGAGGAGGAGCTGCCGTGGCACCAGTGGTAGGCTCAAGAGGGGATGCTGTAGTGCCAGGAGGAACTACTGTGGTGCCAGTGGAAGGTTGAGGAGGGGATGCTGTGGTGCCAGTGGAGGGTTGAGGAGGGGATGCTGTAGTGCCAGGGGAAGGCTCAGGGGTAACTACTGTGGTGCCAGTGGAAGGCTGAGGAGGGGATACTGTAGTGCCAGGGGAAGGCTCAGGGGGAACTATTGTGGTGCCAGGGGAAGGCTGAGGAGGGGATGCTGTAGTGCCAGGGGAAGGCTGAGGAGGGGCTGCTGTGGTACCACATGGTGTAATGGGAATGGCAGCTTGCAAGACCACCTTCGGTCTAAATACCCCAGATGAAACATAAGTATGGGTGACCTCAGTATTCCTTGTGATAAGTGTACCACTCCTATCTCCAAAGTCCCAGGAGTAGGAAATATCAGCTTCCTGGAGATAGTGGCTAGGGTCATGAACTGCTACAGCAAAGGAGACTGCTCTGTTCTGGATAAAGCGCTGATCCTCTTGATCCAAATCCAGAAGCTGAGAGATTGACACAGAAACTGGAATCTGGTCTAGAATAATAAGGAAGTACTATAAAATTATGTAGTTATAAATTGGTACAGAAGTTTTCGAAGCAATATGTCAATCTAGGACACTTTTCTTTAACTTTTTCTAAAGTACACTTGCATTGACCAGGCACTTTAAACTATTGGTGTGCATGCCATATAAGGCTACTGGCACATTGGAAGTTGGAGTTGGAAGGGCTCTACACTGCCCCCATCTGCTAGAAACATGTAATTTCTTGCTAAATTATACACTGGCACACCAGAATTGCATGAGAAAAGTCAAGTGGCTGTAGTGCACCCATCATTCTAAAACACTGATATCCATACAGCAGAGATTCATTTAGTACCTACAATATAGGGTGAATAGAACAGAAAAAAGACAGAGGAAAGATTGTAAACTCCACTACTGAAAATAATCAGTTACCTGTGATTGTAAATCGAGAAGAAATACTGCCAATGGGAATGAATTTCTGTCGACCGCGGTAATGATAGACAACCACTTGCATATCGTAGGAGCCAATTGGGATGCCACTAGTATCCATTGTCAGATGAGAAGAGGAGCCATCCACCACCTGCCAGTATTTTCCTTAAAGTAAATGATAAAATTAGCTCTAGAGTCATTAGCCAATTCCCAAGTAAAGACTGTAAATAATAACTTTTCATACCGATTGTCTGCCAAACATAGACAAACTTGCTGCGTTTTTTCTCAGCATCCTGTGGGAAAGGGCGGCCATCTGGGAAAGTGCAGAGAGCTCCCTCTGTATATTCATCAGGGTAAACTGGTTCCCCACTGGGTATACATGTGCCTGTAAAGTAATGCCAGTAACAATTAAGCATGTATTTTGTGTGTACTATATATGGGCGATCTTATTTACACTATCTAAGCTTTGGTTCTGTTAGTTTTAGCCGTGTAATGTTACTGGATCTCTAATTTACACACTAAAAATTGAAAAGACAATGCAAATATCAGATAGGTTTGATGGAGCAGGATAGATAATCCAAGGCATTTCTAGGCCTAAAACCTGGAACACAGGTCCCAGGTATGTTTCTCTGAAAGGTTTTTTATTGTAATGCCAATTAACGGCTTAGTTTATTTATACAGACTTTACTGTGCAGAATGTGTATGGCTCTTAGCTCTAGAATAGCATATCATACACCACAGGAACAAAATCAGAGCTATATTACAATTTAGAAAAAGAATGGATCAGTAATATTACAATTTCTAATCCCTTTTGGATGTGTAAAGATTTGAACGAACACTATAAATAAATTCTAGATTTTTAAATCACTTAAAAACCAACTCACCATTATTTGTGCTATTCTGACACCAAACAAGCTGCCCATCGGGCATTACAGTTTGATTGGAAGGAAAATTCAACTTGATGGAGAAAGTGGTTTTTGCACCAGAAAGTGTTGGTGTATCACTGATGAGATCAAAGGTCACCTGACCTCCTGCAAAGAGAGAGAACAGAAGTAACATTCAATTAATGTTTAATAGTAATTGCTATATATAATAATCTAGGTTGACTTTATGTCTATATAAAGAAATTACAATCTGTTTAAGAATATATGACATTGGTTATAACTCAGTTAGGGGTATGACTCAAAAGAGGCAAAAATTGCAAAAGTCTAGTAATCTGTAGCAGCCAACCAGCAGTTGACCTTCATTCTAATGGAACTATAGTAGAAGTAAAACAAATATCTGATTGGTTTAAAGAGGCTGCAAACCCTGACAATCTTTGCCCATATTGATCCATATTAAAAGAGCGCTCCTGTGCTTTCTATGAAACTTTATAAAGCATCTAGGATCTTTTGCTCACAGAATTTACAATGAACTAACATACAGAATTTATACGTGCCAGTGTAAATAATGTATCATGTATCCTCACCTTTCCAGCAGTTTTTCAGTTGGTCCTTGGTACCTCTCCATATAGGGTATATCTTGGTGTTCCATGATTTGAAAGGTGGATATCTGTTACCTACTGCTTGCTTGTTGTTCTGTGACCCTGAAAAGCAGAGACTTTATTCATAGTGAACTTTATTATTTTGTGTTATGTAATTCTTTTACACAATGGATTTCCCAGTATCCTGCTGTGTCTGGACCACCCAAAGTTATGTTCACGAGCAGAAAACAAAAAATGCAGAAGCAGTATTTGTCAATGACAAAACAGATTCAGCAGTTATGGCCAGTGTTAACTGATATATTGTTTGTCTTTGTGAAAGTAACAGTATCATTAGGATCAATAGGATTACTTCTGTTCATAGCCAATCAGAACTCTACATGATTTGTATAAGGGTGGTATGGTAATAGAATGGGAGAGATTAAGCCCGCCAGTGGGGGTAAGTCTATGCAGAGTCAGAACACATCACAGATCCAATAAAAACAAAATGTATAATAAAAATAACATTGTAATCTGAAAATAAAAAGAAGTCTACATTAAGTAAAGCATGGATTATTACATATATATTGTATTTTTGAGAATATATGCACACAAGAGAGACATTTCCAATCTTGCCTTTTTTCATACAGTTTTTTTTACATGATATTATATTGATGCAGAACATGGGCTGCTGTTGTTATTTTAGAGAAACAGAGCACAAAAGCAACAATTACAAGCTGAGAGATGTTATAGATATTTTATAACCAAGGAGGGGAGGGTTGTATTAGGGATTAAAATGGCTTCCAGACTCAGACATTCTGTCCAAATTTCTTGGCTCAGTGATGCTTGAGATCAGCATGTGATGTGCATGCTGAAGTTGCACTGAGGGGCTCAAGGCTGAGACTATATCACATGGGTCTTCAATCCTCCTTGGAATCCCACATGTGATCCTCAGCTGAGGTGTGTAGAATCCTGATGCCTTGTGGGAGGTTTAATTAAACTTAATTTGACCTCCAAAGACTGCTGCTTTTCCTATGGCGAGACCTGCTTTATACAGCCTAGTACCAATTTTGCTGTCAAATTGTGTTTGGGACATATAGGAAATGCCATCCCCCCACCCCCACCCCGCCAGCAGTTGCACTGATGCCATAGCTAAAGGCTGTGTAATTTCATGAAGATGGAGATGTAGCACGATACTAAAAACTAATTTCTATGCATGTCCAATAGTGTTGTCAAAGTGTTCTCTAACTCATTCACATTTCTAAATATTTACGGGGTTATTCACTAAGGTGCGAATTAGACTGTCGAATTCGCAAACAACGGATTCCCATTGTAAATTCGTGACAATTTTTTAAAGATAAGATTGCGACAATTTTCCCATAATAAAGTTGTGACTGCGACAATATTCTCATTATAAAGACGCGACTGCAACAGCCTATTGCGACTGTCTTTATCTGGCAAATTCGCACCTATACGCAACAATTCGGACTTTAACGAATAACCCTCGCAAACTCTAGACCAGGGGTCTCAAACTCAATTTACCCGGGGGCCACTGGATGTAGAGTCTGGGTGAGGCTGG
>WMED01027440.1:0-10627 GCA_019650415.1 Pipa parva | reverse complement strand
CTTTTGGGGGTAAAAAGAATGTAAGACGCTGTCTTACTTTCGGGGAAACACGGTAGGAAGGTAAATAATGATTTCTGCACATATGTCTAGGTTTTATTGAACATGTAAACAGACAATGTTTTTCATTTGTAGTTCATTGCAACTAGAGTCGTTTATAATATCACTGATTACAGTGGGCTTATAAGACTGAACGGGGTTATACTCTTAAAGTCCGAATTCGACTTGAATTCTCAAACAGCGGATTCCCATAGCAAATTGGTGACTGTGACAATTCTCGCATTGTAAAGTTTTGACTGTGACAATATTTCCAAAGTAAAGTCGCAACCATGACTATATTCTCATTAGAAAGACGCAACTGCGACAGTAGCAGTCTATTGCGACTGTCTTAAGCTGACGAATTCACATCTTTACGAGACAATTCAGACTTTATAGAATAACCTCCTGAGTCTGTAGAGGGAACAAAGCCCCATTTTCTTAACTGAAGATTTTGGCTTGTGTGAGCTCATATTTCAAGTAATTGTAAATGCAATCTTGTAAGAGGGAAATAGGAGCCAGTGCCAAAACTGCTGCATTTTTCTATAAATTCCCTTGGCAAATGCTCATAGTAAATTTTATCCTAGTGTCCCCAAAGCTGTATACAGTGTTAGACTTCTTTCATCGTAATGCAAATATCTTTCTAGTATATGTCCTATAGTAAAATAACGCTTGCCTCAAAGGTATCAGACTATTTTGCACTCCAGTGCTTGCAAATAAAATCCCACCTTTATTTATTTTAGATTAATAACATTCCCATTGAAAAGATAATGCAAAAAGGAAAAAAAAAAAACTATAACATAGCCGTTCATTGCACTAATGAGATATGGATTGTTTGCTTAACTCCCATCTTGCTATGCTTCATTTTGACAGAGAAATCATGTAAGTTCTAAGCAAGCTATAAAGCAGGAGGCGTGCTTCAGCGGAGAGCTGCGTCATTACAGACAATGCAGGCTTGTGGGTAAGAGAAATAAAAAGAAAATTCATGATACAAGTCATATGTATCCTTTATTTATTGTCTGATGAATAAAAACAAGGTAGATTTGGCTGACCAGTTGAATTTCCAGAAATTACTCATTTGACAAATACATGTTTCTAGTAAGGATCGGTAAATATCGCATTGTAAAAATATCATTCAGTGTTATGATTTAATATTATTATTTGATTGCTTTTGGCTCTTGATATGAATTATTTTTAACTGTTCATTTTCTCCTCTCTTGATACAAATAAGCTATGGCAAATGAAAAAGCTGAAATGTATCAATAATGGTAAGAGAAATTCCAGTGTTCTCTTACATATCTCAGGACATAATATAGTATATTTATAATTAATGGCTCACTTTGACAACCAGTGTAATATGAGAACACCTATCTAAAGCACCCAAGCTGAATAAAGACCCTGTAGAGACCTAGGGCCTCATTGAGTAAAGTCCGGATTCACCTGTTGCATTTACCTCACTACAATTCGAGTTGCATCAACAAAATAGATGCAAATTCCCTTCCCAGTATTGACTAAGTGAAGAATAGACTTGCTGAACAGGCAGACAGTGGTGAGCGCTGTCGGATGCATAGTGTGGCGTAGTTGGG
Organism: Pipa parva; assembly: GCA_019650415.1. Lineage (NCBI taxonomy): Eukaryota > Metazoa > Chordata > Amphibia > Anura > Pipidae > Pipa > Pipa parva. The sequence continues at coordinate 9,008 of WMED01027440.1, read as the reverse complement.
TATCCAGGATGAAAAATCATGCGGAGTGAAGCGGTTTCAACAAATGAAGGACAGTGATGTCAGTCTCATAATATCCGACTAACTGTATTCTGTGAAGATTCTATTTCTATGTCACCTTGTCCCTAGGTCATGTTGTCATTTAGTTGCAGTCACCATTGTCATTTTTGACTGAATAGTTGACTTACACAATACTTGAGCCCTGCCATCAACCCCCAATTCGCCAGCATGAAGTGACAAAGTGAAAAAGTTGAATTTGGAGCAGTTCACCTAGTAGCATTCGTGCCTTCACACCACTCCTCTGCTTAGTCAATAGTAGAAGTACCTGTGCACATGCACGCAAATGATGCAAAGAGCTCCATAATTTCACAACTTTGCAGAGTTTGCTCAATAAGAGAACAAGTGGAAGTGTCAAATACATGTCAATTCATAGATCTAAGAGACTATATGGACTTTAACAAATAAGGCCCCAAGAATAAATCATTACTTGGGGCCCCACCTCCTCAATCCCTCTGGAACCTGCTTTCTCTCCCCCATTTAATTATTGCAGCAGTGTTACAGTGGTTGTTATTAAACTAGTACACAGTCTTTGTAGCCTATCTTTAAACCTTATACATACAAAATAAAAGCATCCATTTTCAAAAGGCAGATATCCTAGGGAGAAAGATGAGCACAGTTCAGGAATATCGCTGATAAAATGATGAACATTGCTGTTGAAGTATTTAATCAGTACAGCTGGTTTAAACACTTAATTTGAGTGATTAAAGTCCATGCCTCTAAGACACCTATAATACCTTCCAGAAAGTTCTGACCTTGCCACAGCTGCAACTACTGCAGCATTAAAAGCTTCACTTCAAAACAGCAGAAAGTGTGCACCCATCTGATCTCATTCAAGGCTGCTGAAGATTGTGTTTTGTGTGTGTGTGTGTGTGTTTGTGTGTGTACATGAGTGCGTACATGTATGCATATGTGTGTTTGTAATGATTTTTTCAACTACCCAAATAATCAACCCCTTATCACAACCCTACTGCAAGTGGAGTGGTAGCATTGCTCTATATGATTTTGTTTGTTTCCAGATTTTGTTTGTTTCCATAAATTCCTTTTTTGTATTGCTTTGTGTTTGTTTTTCCTCTTCATTGTTTCAACCATCATTTTTCTGTTAAGCAAGCAAATCATACTCATGAAATATCTATAAATATTTATATATAAAATTTGAATGCAATCAGCAAAGAGTAAGACAACACATCACCCCCCCCCAAAAAAAAAATAATAAGAACTTCAACTTCAAAGATTTATGCATGTATGTATAATTTTATTTATAAAGCGCCACATATTTAAGCAGCGCTGTATAATTCAGCGAAACAAGTACAATACAGACAAGGGAAAAGTGCATTAAACAATTCCAGTAAAATATTACAAAGATACATCAAATTAAGTGCTAGGTTGGAGGTCCCTGCCCCATGGAGCTTACAATCTAAGTGGGAGGAAGACTTTCATACACAGATAGGACAATAAGAGCTGTAGAGTGTGTTGAGACGTAGGTCCATAAATGCAAAATAAATAGATCAAAATAGATATAGATAAATACAGTGAATAAATAGATAAATACAACAGATATATACAGTACAGATATTAAACATAAAATTATACATAAAATCAATGTCTCACAGATAGGATTTCAATTTGGTTTTGAAGATGACATAAAGGGGGATATTTACTAAGACCGTTTCAACCATATCAATTAGTATTGCCCTGTTTCACAGTCAATTTAATTTTCCCTTTTTCAACTGTGGCTAAATGACAGGACCACAGGGAATATAATGGGAGTAATGGGTTTTCGCCAGAGTAAAACAGGTGATTACTTTGACCAATAAAAATATACTGTTTCTCCTGCATTAACTAGTCGAATAAGTTTTCCCCAGATAGTGTAGTGTAGATTAGATTAGATTAGATTTATTTATTTGTCACTGTATAAGTAAAGTATATACAAATCAGTAAAATTACAGATGCGTCATAGTTTGGAGAAGACAATGGCAGAAAAAAATTGAGAACACAACGGCAAGTAGCAAATTGCAATAGGCAGTGAATACAAGCGAGGATCAATAAGTATACAAAGACCACTGTAACAATGAGTAGCATAGTAGTATATAGTATAAACCACACTAACAGTAATGTTGATTGAATTAAATAAATAAATATATAAATATAGGAAAATATATCAGATATTATATCATAAATAATTTTAAATTATAATAATAAATAATAAATTAGTTAAAATAGTGTATAGGAATACCTTCCATATTATATAGTCAACAGCAATTTATTTTTCTGGTGTTAGTGGCCTTTAAATGGGAATCTAACCACTTATCCCTAATTAATAATAAATCTAAAAAAAAAAAAAAAAAAGTAATGAAAAAAGCCTATTTTCATTTCCACTCTAGACAGCTACACTAATTACCCATATTCTATCACAGTAAACTAACTGCTTAATTCTAAAAAAAAAAAAAAAAAACCTAAATGAATCAGATGAGAAATGTCAAAATGTGAATGCCAAATAAAGAAAATCAGGATGACTGGAAAATCTGAATCAGTGACAGATTTGTATATTGTTATTCTTTAATAGAATCATCATGGTTATTTGAAAACAAATATCTTCCTACCAGTTTAGAACCAGTAATATCAGTATGCTGTTTCATCCCTGACACATCAGCCATTGACTTCAAAACAGACTCTTTAGAATAAATATATTCAGAATGAAAGCTGAGAAGATGAAAAGATGCTCTCAGCATTTTACTAAGCTTTTTGGTGAACTGCACTAACAGCAGCATAACCATGTCCTGTGACACACACACACACACACACACAAGTTTGGAGCTGCTGGGGTTGGAGTAAATGAATCAAGGAACACTGACAAAAAACCTCTTCTTATTCTCCAAAAGATTAAGAGGGATACAGTATTTATAGAAATCAAAAAAAGTTTCTCCTGCTATGTCAATATCCCTTTAATTAGGTTGACAATATCGATATCACCGATATCTATAGAAATTAAGCATCTTCTGACCTTTCTATAGCTGAAAAGTGTTCGCCTGATTGAGGGTGGTGAAAACCCATTATTCCCTATGGAGAGGATTTAGAACATTTTATTTTCTAAGTTCCCAATGAAAAGATCAGCAATACTTTCAATTACATTGAAAGTAATTGAAAGTGTAATAGCACATCAATATCAATCTTTTTCAATATCAATAAATTGTATTTCCCATTACATAAATTCAGGGAAACCAAAAAATGTGGCAATCTAAAACTGCAGTAGGCAAACCATTAATGTTTGAATCGAAATAACTTTACAATGAACCTTCCAGAAATTACAGATCCCTTTATTTAATCAACAGAATCAGAACTAAAACATACAATATCATAAATTTCAAATGTCTGTCACTTACTGGGTGACACAGGGGTCACCCTTCCTTCCCTCTAATAATTCCAAGCAAAAAACAGTAAACGTCCAGATTGTTCCAACTGTGATATTTATTGAGCAATCTTCATACACACACTGTTTCGGGGGGAACAATAACTGCCTATATCAGGTGTAAACAGAACTAAAACATACTTCCTATTAGGAAAGGCCTCCACTAATCCTTTACACCTAATAACTAATTCTTAGTATAAAGATGAATAGATGAATATATAACATATACTTATTTTACTGCTTTTCGAAAGACTCTTTAAAAACTGGACTAACGAGAAACAAAATGTGATGGGAACATTATATAGAGATGGAACAATGTTTAATATAGCATCTGGTGCATTGAACTTGAATTACGAGTTGTTTTGTGCTTCAGGTGCAGAATTATTACAAGTTAACAAGAATGTCAGTTTTGGTTGAAAATATAATAGTCTAGCTAAGCTATACTTTGTATACAAAAAAAAACAAACTATGTTGTGTAGAATTATCCTAGGTGTGAATTCTAAACACGTGTGTGTGACAGGAGACTTTTTGAGTTTATCATAAGTGTGGAATTAATAGTAGCCAATAAAAGCAATGATCAGTTAGTTATATTCATTCTAGGGCATGGGCTATTAATCCAGTTCTTGAAGAGCAACAACAGTGCTTATTCTGACCTAATCTGTAAAATCACTGGGTTGTTGTTTATCTCTTACTCTTGCTGATCCAATCAATCTTCTGTTTGCTCAAAAGCATGTTCTACTGGTAGTTACAGAGGTATGGTATAGGAGCCTATACGTTAGTTCAAATGCACAGGGATATTTAAATGCTTGCTGTAAGTCGCAATGTGTTTGCAGTTGTGCTCATTGTTACCTTTGATTTTTAAGTTGTTGCATTACTGGAACAATAGCTTAAACAAGATTTGCCTATATTATATTGTTGCTGAAATTGTAATATCATTTTTTTGTTCTACAAAATTAAACAACTATGAACCTATGAAGTGATCTGTGGGGCAGCGGTATTTCATCAGGTTCAATAAAGTTATTTGTATCTAAGACTACCTGAGTTGAATTCTGTAGGGTGAGTGTCTAAATGTAATTATTACCTGTATAACACAACAATATGGAAATGTGTATAGATGTAAATGGATTCTGAGATAACCTATCGGGAAAAGGTTTACTAGGTTATTTGCTGCTGGGTGTGATGCCACTAATCAAAACATCTGACAAATATGGGTTACAAGTGGTAAAGTAGTTCCTGATCCTCCTTGACTGACAAGTCTTTTTGTGTTTTCATTTTTGCATATAATTACTTTAATTATCATTACCAGTACTAGGCTTCCCTGCAATAATTGCATACAGAACAGAACCCTATAACACTTACATACACGTATACATGGTAACATATATTTTCCAAAGCTGAACTTAAACAACACTTTCTCTCGAACGGCACTCACCCTTGGGAGTTTACTCAGTGACCCTTAATACTATATAAGTATTTCAATGCATACAATGTATGTGCAAAAATAACTATATTTTAGTGGAATTTTAATGTTTCTTTAGGTTGTTATTTGATTTAAGTTTTCAAGTTTGCTAAAAATAACAGTGACTGATACTTAAAATTCATAAAGTCTGTATTGTGTTGTTGTTCAGGGTGAGGTGTAAAACATGAGTTTTTAAACAGATGGCATAAACTCACTCATTTAAAAAGCAGTTAAAAAAAAAGTTACTTTTCCTCAGAATAGATTTCTGCTAGAAAGAAAAAAAAAAAAAAAAGTACAGACAGCCCGGTTTTTCATTTTTGCCCGGAGAGTTAAGAGGACATCTGGGCATCTGACAACATTTTAGAGGCTTTATCGACAACAGTTAGCAGAATGATTTTTTAGCCAAATAAACTGTCAGGTATTCTAAAAAATGGTCATTGTCTATGACATGTTTGACAACATGTCAAATGGTAAAACATATTTTACAGAGACCATTGTACAACTTTTCACTCCTGCACAAAAACTACATCCAGAACTTTAAAAGGGAATTTTAAACCCTACAGGGCAACTTGGGCTCCATAGGGCTAAAATATACATTTTTCAAATATACTTTTATTATTTTTCAGATATTATTTTTAAGATTCTTTATAATAAAATAAACTGACTATCCGCTGTCTACCTCTCCCCGCTTACTGTTTCCTGATTTTGCCTGTGGCTTAGTTCTCTTTCCATGCTGGAATTATTTTACAATAGAATTATACCAGTTCACAAAATAGTAATTTCTTTGTTCCCAAAATAATAATATTTTTATGCATACATAGTTTCATTCAGAATTTTGAAGACAAAATAATATTTTGTGCACAAATTAACATTTTGCACATAAAATACCACTGTGTTAACATAAAAATTTTTCTGGCTATGGCATCTAATTAAACTTTTGTTCCACACAAATTTGTGGGTCAAAAGATTCTGGGGGTTATTCACTAAAGCCGAATTGTTGTGTATATGTGCAAATTCGCCAGATAAAGACAGTCGCAATAGGCTACAACTGTAGCAGTCGCGTCTTTATAATGAGAATATTGTCGCAGTCGTGACTTTATTATGGGAAAATTGTCACAATCTTAACTTTAAAAAATTGTCACGACTTTACAATGGGGAAATTGTAGCATATTTACTATGGGATTCTGCTCTTTGCAAATTCGACAGTCGAATTTGCACCTTATTGAATAACCCCATAAATTTTGTGGAATTTTTTTTTCTGAGTGACCAATAGCAGTTTTTTAAGGATATACATTTGTGCCACAGAACATATTTTTAGTACAGAATAGGTTTTATAGTGAATTGTATGACCAATGATAGTTATGAATACAAAAAAAAAGGTTTGCACCACAAAAAAATTATTTTGTGGTACAAAATAAGTTTTGTGCCACAGAAGCTTCCTTTTCAATAAAATTCTCACACCAAATACATTTACTACTTCATATCAAGAAAGATTAGTTTGCATGATAGGGCCATTATGGCACACAAATCTTGTGCATTATTATAGAACTGAACCTATTCGCTATTATTCTGTGACCACAAAATTATATTTCATGATGCCACAATTTCTGACCACAAAATATATTTTGTAACATTTACTTTGTGATGTTTTGGCCATCAAATTCATTTTGTGGCGCAAAAGAATGTTATATTATATCAAAAGTCTATAAAATGACTCAATAATTTTACATTTAATTACAAAATATTAAAAGCATTGACAATATTATTTTTGGTCCCATTTTTTTATGTGGCAAAAACTAATATTTGGTTAGAAAATGAGCAGTGAACAAATGGCACACCATTAAAATAGTTTTATAAAAAAAACTGGCAAAAACACAATTTGCGAAAATGTCAGGTGTTATCTTTTACTTGTATAGACTGACATTTTGGTAAAGTATTTGTCTCTACTTTCTGGAAAATAAGTTTTGGCTAACCACAAATGGCAGTGTGGGTTTTCTCTTAAATTCACCAAACTTCCAGTAGTGCACACACAATGCATACCACTGCAAAATCTGCAGGGCTCTCCGGCAAAACTTTGTAGAAAATGATCTATTTTCAGCAACTGGGGGCAGCTCCAGTCTCTTTTCACCCATTGGCCCCATAGTAGCTGTCTACCCTTGCTTCATGTGCCCATGTTATAAAAATAAACTACTCCTTGAAACACCTGGGGGATAAACTGGCAGTGTGTTTGGAAATATAGTTAGTCAGATCCACTGAATCAACTTGTTTACTAAACTGCAAAAACCTTGGACAGACACACAGAGTGACAAAAAGTATACAAGTCAAATTGTTCATTGCATTTGATTTGATATAATTTTACCTCATATACAAGCAAAGGCACCTGTGGGCACATACAAGCAGATATTGTCCAACTGGAATGGAATTAGATTGTTGAAAATTAATGTTCAGCACCATCAACAAGGCATAATGGTCAATTTAATCAAAAAGCAATACAGTTCCCTCTGGAAACAGGATAGACACAATATGACCCCTAAGAACAGTTCAAGAAAGACATTGTTGATCAGGGGCATTATTTGTATTTATTTAAACTTCATCAAAGTTGTCCCCTGATCAGGCTCAAACTATTTTCCAGATTCCAGAGCCATTTTGTTTATACTCTGCTTTTTGTATTCTACTGTATCAAGATGATGAAAAAGAATTTTAAATTAAAATGGCCACAGGCTGTGCATATTAGCAGGTTATAAAGCTTATGCATTTAATGTAATTTAGGCACTTCCACTCATATTCATGCACGTTACATAGTATAAGCTTTCAAAAAGTAGAGAAATAATATTTAAAAGGGTTAACTTGTTCACTTTCGGCTTGCGGGTGCTTTGTAAAATATAAAGCCAACAGTAAAATAATCAGCTCATTCCTTCTTCGTTGATTGACAGATAACAGGGTGTTTATATTGAAACAGAGCTCTGCTTGGTACACATCCCAAATTTTCAGGTATTATAATGTTCTCCTTTGGGAGCTGAAAATAACGGGAAATACATTTCTGCTGTATGAAAGTAGATTCACTATATCTGCACTAACCAAGCAATTCAACATAAAGAAATATATCTAGCAATTTATCAGTGAGGATGAGGGGCTGCCTATCTTACTATTTAGAAATTAAAACTTCCCCCCCGGAAATTTGTATGCATAGGATTTTGTTAGAGCACAGAGAACGCTGAAAGTGAGCTGGACAAATAATTGAGGTGTGATGCTCATAATGCCAGAGAGAATGAATCTGGAATTGGATAAAACGTTGTTGTAGTTAAATGTATTGAGTTTTATAATGAGAACCTCAATTTGTTAAACTCCGGAGTCTGAAATAGTTTAATTCCAACATTTAAATTGGTTTCTGTAAGTCAAATAGTAGTTCAGAATATTATATTTTTTTAAAAGACAAACTTGGTCTCCTCAGTATGACTCACATTTATTAAGATATTATACAGTAAATAATAACATTATCCATTTATTAAAACATTTTCTATGGTGTGTTTATATACACAGCAAATAAATACCTGAAGAAAAGGTCCAAGCATGCAGTGTCCAATCAAATGTGATCAACTGGACTCTGCAGAGACAAAGGGGTCATATTAACTGATGTAAAATGGAATTTTTCTATGAGATATCAATAAAAATGATATCAATATAAACCGTATATTAATCTAAATAATATTATCCAATGCATCATAGAAACAACTGGACTGGGTGAGGTCTGTTTAATAACATGTCTGCTATCAGTAAAGATAAAGAGGGTAAGCAGTTTTTCGTCCTCAGGTGGAGGGTAAGCAATTTCCCTTCCTCAGGTGGAGTGTAAGCAGTTTCCCTTCCTCAGGTGGAGTGTAAGCAGTTTCCCTTCCTCAGGTGGAGGGTAAGCAGTTTCCCTTCCTCAGGTGGAGGGTAAGCAGTTTCCCGTCCTCAGGTGGAGGGTAAGCAGTTTCCCGTCCTCAGGTGGAAGGTAAGCAGTTTCCCTTCCTCAGGTGGAGTGTAAGGAGTTTCCCTTCCTCAGGTGGAGGGTAAGCAGTTTCCCTTCCTCAGGTGGAGGGTAAGCAG